>JAJEJO010054085.1:0-63358 GCA_020662805.1 Glaucomys volans
ATCTGTTCTCAGAACTTTAGTTTTTCTAATGATTTCATAAATCAGTTTCTTAGTGTGATTCCCATCTATTTCATTCCTAGGGATCCCTTAATGATTCAACACCATCATATATTCTTGCCTCTCAAGTTAATTACTCCCACTGTGTATAAGTGGTTAAGAGCCATGGCCTGTCCTCTCCTGCTTCAGAATCCTCCAGGGAAGGCAAGTCCATAGGAGCATTGCTCATCCTTACCTCCAGCCTGCAGAAGGCAAGTACCACAGGGCCTTTGCATGGATGCCACTGTTCCTCACTTGGGTTTTCAATGCCATAGTGAAGAAGTCTTCTGGACCTTCCTTGGTGGGATCCAAAGAAACTAGAAAAATATTGCTATGGGGATCCACTAAGAACTAGGTGTGTGGAAGAGGGGTCAGTGAAGTAATGGGAGGATGTAGCTACTGCTGGATACTCGGTGCTGGACAAGGAGGGACTGGGAAGAAGTACCAACCTCACCCTTCTCTCATATGTCAGGTCTCATCAGGCAATCCCTGTTCACCAAACCTAACCAGGAGTATGCAAGCAAGGAATCCAAGGAGGTGTAATCTAGAGGGAATGAGCCTGGAGTGGCACAAACCAGGGCAGAGGTGAGGAGGTGGAGGAAATGTTTGAGGAGGGAGAAAAAGGAGAATAGCATCAGCTAGCACTAATGCCATGCTAGACAGGTGCTGTTCTACTCACTTTGTATGCACTAAATTGATTTTATCCTCACAGAAACACCTCAGGGTAGAGCTATCACTAATCCTGCCTTACTGGGAGAAAACTGAGGTTAAACTCTCCCAAACAATGTGCTCATGTTCAGCAAAGTTTGGTATAAAGCACTAAACTAGGAGTTACAACACTAGATTTTTCAACCACCATTCCAGCAGATATAAAGAGCCAGCTTATGCCCAGGCCCTTTTGATTTGACCTAAATTGTCAGGTAGCACTGGGGCCAGAGCAGCTGTGTTCTAGAGTATGCTAAATGCTGAGAATGAAAGAAAGAGAACAGAACAGATATCCAAAAAATGCCACAGAGCATGTGGCCCCAGAGTCAGTGACTGTGTTGGGCACAAATATTTCCAGGAGATGCCTCATCATCCCTTTAAAAGACTTACTTGAATTTGAGCTTGCTGGAGTTTATTTCTCCTGCATAATAACAAGTCTTAACAGCCTGAGAGGAGCTTCCAGTGCAGTGGTCAGACTCATCCCTTCTTTGGTTCCACCATCTTCCTGGTAAGATGATGAGGAGGGTCTGGATCTCTTCCAAATTCTCCTGGCTCAGACATTCTGTAATTCTGGTTCCTTTTCACTGACTTTACATTTGGAAGCATATATTCCAGTTAATCACTCAACAACCTTTTCTACCATGTCCAGGCATTCCTAGGGTTGTTTCAGATAAGAGGCTCCTGGGTGGCTGTGCTCACAAACAACTCTGAGGCCCTCTGCTTCCTGGGCAAATGCTTACTCATTTGGCACGTACTTAAAGGGAAGAGACAGACAGCCAGCAGACATGCAGAGCATGAATCATGCCATCTTAGAAAGGACATGAAGGCAAGTCTTTGCAATAATGCTGTAAGATTTATTAATTTTAAACCTCACCCAGTCAAGGATGTCCACAAAATTCTTATCCAAATAATATTTCAGAAATTGTTGAATGGGGGACAATACCATTCAAAGAGATATGAAAAGCTGTATTCCCAACTGTTAAACCTTACCAAACCTGAGTTTCTCTGGATCTGATATTTTGTTTGACCATTCTTATCTTCAAGGGCTACCAAGAGAATTTACTTATTTGTCCCATGGGCACAGGTATCATGATTGACCCATGGGGCCCTTTCTGAAGAGTGACCCAATGCCTTGATCTCTTCCATACCCTGCGTGCTCTGACATCAGCTCATTGTGGCCCTAGGTTTCCTTACACACTTAGCCTCCTTTCTGAAGTCCTGTGTCACACTCAAAGGGCTACAAATGCCAATGTGCCACCTTCAGTGCCTGCTCACTTTTTTTCCCCTGGGAGGTCCCTCTGCACAAGGTGGCAACAGTCCTCTGATGGCTTCTCTGAGTTAGAGACAGAGGGGCTGTGCTCTAACACTCAGGGGCTGCCCTGTGTTAGAAAGAGCTACTGACAACAGACTTTCTGATGTTCTCATAGCCCATTTCTGTAGCACCTGCCTCTTTCTCTACCATGGTAGTGTTCTGGCCTGGATATTCCACTGGTATCCATGTCTTTCTGGGACATGGAGAGCACTGAGCTTCCAGATGGCTAAACTGACTAATTTGGAAAAGTAACATTCCCATGGAAAGCTGTCTCTCACTGGGACATCTCTGCAGTTGCCCTTTCTGTCTCTTGAGGCCAGTGATTAGAACAGACCTAGGAGTCTAAGGGCTGAGTGCACACAGTGTGGAAGCTGAGGCAGAGTTGCTCTTGGGAGGTGGATGTATAGCCAACAGCAAGAGCTCTGGCTGGGAAGGTTGGAGTCTCCTTGCTGATTTCAGCTATGGTTTTCTTTTGCTGCTTGTGTCTTCAAGGTCCTCAGGCATTGAGAGGACTCTAAGAGAGAAGAGCCACTTTGCTACACATCACAGTAATTATGAAGATTGGGCAGACACTGCTGTCTGTCCCTGGAGTCCAGTGCAGTTCCCTGATTCTGGTTGAAGGCTGCTTGGTAGGTGGTGGGCCTGCTGCTCCTTCTGGGTGGGATTTGGAGTTGTTTTCTCCAAAAGCACATTCAATAGGTTTCAGTGGCTTCTGTTTCATTTATTAGAGGAGCAATTATGGACACAACTGTGATTAATAGAGAAGTGCTTTGTCTCAGATCAAAGGAAAAGGTATTCGTGGAAGATTAACCAATGTGTGCCTTTGGTAGAAGAGAAAGTGCCAATATCAGAGGAGAATTATTGAGAACTCATCCTAGACTTAAGGAAAATGTTCTATGTAGGGGGCAGAGGTAGGGGACATGGTTAGCTGCTATTATGTCCAAATCCATTTCTTCAGTCTTGTCAAAGGTCCTGGTCTTCATCCAAGGCCTCACACATGCAAAGTTTGAAAACAAAGTCCTTTTTGACTTGCCTGAACAGAAGAAACACATCCTATATCTTTGAAGCTGGGAATACCTGCCCCTCTTCATGTTTAGATAAGTCCCTCAAAGGGCTGAATAGATCTTTTTCAAACCTTCTGAAAGCACTTTGCTCCTGGGCTGCTCCCCAGACATGAGAATTGCTGTATGGAAAGAAATTTGAGAGATTTATCAGCACCTGCATGACCGCCTTTAAAATGGACCTTGCTGTCATTCTTGTTATAACAGACATGCTGGGGACTTGGTGGGCTGAGGAGGTGGGTTGAGGAGCACTTCGTTTCCTGTGGGATTACATCATTATGCCAGGATTCATCAGGTGTGTTTTCTGGGGTGGAGAGGGAGTGCTTGGTGTAAGTTGCTGTCACTGAGAGGCAAGGGGAAAGTATGAGTGGTCTGCAGCAGGCAGCCTGGAGAGGGATCCAAGGAAGGTCTAAGGGTCCTGCCAAATCCATTCCTGCAACTGTCAGAAGAATTCAAGCAAAGAACTGCTGGCAACATAAGGAAATGTTTGTAGAATTGGAGGTGATTTAAATATTCCCTATCAATTCAAAATATATAGTTAAGTTTAAATTATTCAAACCTGACAAAGCAAACTGTTACAGCCTCTTTAGTTAAGCACTGAAGCTAAGGTTTTAACAGAAATTGTTTCAAAGTCCAGTTCTGGAGAAAGAACATACTCATTTCAATTTCATAGACTTCCACAATCCGTGCTGTTGTAGTGTGGAATATGATAGTTGTCTCAAGAACAGAATTTCTCAAACTCTAAAGTTTGAACCACCTGCATGTTTTTAAATATGGCTGTTGGGTCCCACCCATCACAATCTATGCATTAGGGCCGAGGGATCTCATTTAAAACAAGATCTTTAAGTGGCTATTTTGCACATTGAAGTCGGAGAAACACCTCTAGACGGAGAGATAATGAATTGTTTTCTTAGATTTCAGGGTTCAATATAATTATGCAGAGAGACTATTTCCTGAGGCAAAATGTGGATTCACAAAACTCTAAGAATGAGAACAAAATGCTTTTCTTCTTAATCAATTTTATCTTTGAACTAAATTTAGAGTCCCTTGACTAAGCATCCCTGTTAATTGCAATTTACCTAGGTAGACATGGAAGGGGTTGACTAACTAAACAGTGAATTAGTGGTAATCCAGCAGAAAGCATGTTCCAGAAGGCTTCTGAGAGGGTACTCACAGCAGCAGCAGCAGGGTCAGCCATCTCTGCTGATGACTGAGATTCTCTTTAAAACTTTGTGAGGTTTTCCCATTTCTGAGGTGAAAGGAGAAAGAAATACACATCAACAATCTACAGGATCATACTGGTGTTGTGTCAACTTTCCTTCATTATCAAATGCCAATCCTCCCTGCACCTTCCTTGCATGACATTAAGTGCTTTTGAATGTTTCATTACTTTAACATATTTTGTTGGTACCTTATAATTATACATGATAGTGGGATGCACTGTCACATATGCATACACACACATAACAACCAGGTCAACTCCACCTCCTAGTGCCTTGTTCCTTAAACTTTGACATTTGGTGTCCCAAGGCACCTCATGGCCTGTGTGGGTGAAGATTGTCAACCTGTTGTTTGTCTCTCAGTTCTGAATTTTTTTCCCTGATTATCTGGGATTTGAGCACCCCCTTCTCTGCAGGGCAGTGATGTAGCATCAACATCAATGAGTGTGCCTCCAATCTCTGTCTCAAGGGTACAACTCACATCAAAGATGTGAATGGTTTCTGTTGCATGTGCCCCAAGAGGCCCCATCACCCCAGCTGCTCCTCACAGGTGAATGAGTGCCTGAGCAGTTTGTGCATCCACAGCCACTGTACCAGGGGCCTTATTGGGTGAATAGCTGCCACATGTTGGCAGGTTCATGTTGACCTGTGTCAAGCCAGCTGGCTTTTGGTACTGGCAATAGCCTGCAGAAATCTGTTGGGTACTCGTCCTGATTTGGCTAAAGGTTTGGAGTCTGCCTCAAGATCTTCCAATTAATCATTTTGTGGACATTGGCCCTACCTTCCATGACAGAGGGATTTTTAAGGCAGTGAAGCTATCTGATATGACACTGTCATCTGCTTTTCTATATAATGCTGCGATATTATGCAGTAGTGAAAGGACTTATGTTTCAACCATGCAGTTGGCTTTTGACCCTTTGTTACGGTTTGAGTATGAGGCATCCCTCCAAAGGTCCTGTTAATGCAGTAATACTCAGAGGCAAATGATTAAATTATAAGAGGTGTCACCTCAGTGGTCCATCCTAGTTGAATGGCCTAGTTGTAACTGTAGGCAGGTAGAGTGTGCTGGAAAGGAGGTTCACTGGGTCAGACCCTGGAGGGGTCCATCTGCCTTGTGGCACCTTCTCTTTCCTGCTTCCTGACCCTGCCGTGAGTTGAGCAGATTTCCTCCTCCGGTCCTTTCCCCATGATGTGCTGTCTCACTTGGGTCCATAGCAATGAAATTGGCTATCTAGGTACCTCCGAAACTGTGAGCCCAGAAGCAGTTTTCCTCCTCTGAGTTGTTCTTGTCAGGTGTTCTGGTCACAGGAATGCAAATGCTAACTAGGACACTCTTACTGAGCATCTCAGCCCTTATAAGTAAGAAATTATTTGTAATTGGATTAGCATTAGGCTCTCAGGCCATGAGAATAGACTGTTCTTCCTTTCGTTTTTTTGACTGAGTGATCATTTACTGACTGTATGTCAGGGACTCATGACCAAAATGAATGAGCAAGTGTTCCAGTGACCTGAAGCAAGGGGTTCTTTCCGAGGTGCTGAATTTTAGCTACCAATAGAACTGTTGGTCATTGGTAGAGGAGGCTGACAGAAAGTTTCACTGTGTGTGGTTTTCCCCTTTTCTTCCTAAGGTCACAATTGCCAGGTGAATATGGATGAATGTGCCTCAAATCCTTGTCAGAACCAGGGGACCTGCTTTGAGGATGGTAGTGGTTCCACTTGCCACTGCACAGGTGGGTGCTGCAGGTGCCCACAGGGAGCAGAGGGGAGGCTTGGCCATTCCAGGTCAAGCATGCGAGCCTCAGTGAGGCAGGACTATGGGACCCTGCTGCTGCTCTGAGGAATCACGGCCTGGATGACCTTCCTGCCCTCACTGACTGCATCCTGAGTTCAAGAAAACATTCTGACCTCGAAAGATATAAATAGTGGGGAAACTCATCTGCTCTCTTTGTGTGTTAGTACTTGATTTTTTTTCCTGCACTGGTGGGGATAGACTGATGGCCTTGCTCATGCTAGGTAGGTGCTATACCACTGGGTTACAGATTGAACCCTAGTGTTAGACATTTTTAAAAGCTCATATTAATATGCTGCAGTTGTGGCTCAGTGGTGGAGTGCTCGCCTAGCATGCGTGAGGCCCTGGGTTTGATCCTCAGCACCACATAAAAATAAAATAAAGGTATTGTGTCTGCCTAAAGCTACAAAATATATTTTAAAAATCATATGACTGGTACCTGTTATGTGTTATTTAAAAATATCTTTGGTAGATACGGAATTTATCATGGTATATGAGGTCATGATGCTGGAGGCAGCATATTGTTGGGTCTTGCTTTTTAATCAAATTGGCCAGTCTATGTCTTCTGATTGATGAGTTTAGGCTCATGAAGTTTAGGCTATTTAGCTGATGATCTAGTCCATTATGTTCCTTTATGAGATATTTGGGAGCAGTCACAAAATGGGACAAAGAAGATGTTCAAAAGAGAAAGAACAGGGGTGTGTTAAAATCACCCAGAATTATTGTGTTGTGGTGTATTTGATTCCTGGAATTGAGAAGGATTTATTTGATGTACATGGATGCACCATTGTTTGGGGCATAAATATTTATGACTGTTATGTCTTCCTGATTTATGGTTCCCTTAAGCAGCATGAAATATATTTCTTTATCTCTTCCAACTAACTTTGGGTTGAAGTCCACTTTATCTGATGTAGGGATGGAAACCCCTGCTTTTTTACAGAGTCTGTGTGCATGGTATGTTTTTTCCCATCCTTTCACCTTTAGTCTGTGGATGACTTTTTCTATGTGATGAGTCTCTGGACAGCAGCATATTGTTGGGTCTTGCTTTTAATCAAATCGGCCAGTCTGTGTCTTCTGATTGATGAGTTTAGGTTGTTAATATTCAGAATTATTTTTGAGATATGCTTTCCCCTCACTAGTCCTATCAATAGAGAATGTTGGCTAACTGGATTTTTGCCAATGGAGAGAGAGAAAATGGTCTTTCATCTTCAGTTTTAATTTACATTTCTCTTTTTTTAATGAGTAAAGTTAACTATCTTATTTTTTATTAATAGCAAATTTTATTTCCTTTTTCTATGTTTCAAAAGGGTTATGATTTTGTTAATTTACATGCTAGGGAGAATAGCTCTTTGTGATATGAGCTGTAAATATCTCCTTTAGTTGGATTTTTAAAAGTTTGTTTATGATTCTTCTTTCCATAAAAAATTGATTTTTATGTAACATTTTTATAGTATCCATGAATTAATATGACTTGGGGATTTTGAGTCATGAAATGTTATCTAGTTCTTTTTAACACCAGATTTGTAAAGAAAAAAATTCAAGTTTTCTACTTATTATTTAATGGTTGTGTTATTTAAAAAATATCTTTGGAAGATATGGAATTTATCATGGTATATGAGGTCAGGCAGGGATATTACTTTACTTATCCCTATAGCATTTATTGACTTCATTTTTCCCAGCAGTATGAGATGATGTCTTCTTTATACATTCAATTTCTTTATGTATCTGAGTGGACTTACATCTGGGCATTCTGTTTGGCTAATAGACTAGTATGATACTCTTAAATCATTTAGGCTTTTAAAAATGCCTTAATGTGTTTTAGTGCTGGTCCCACTTCTATTTATTTTTTCACTAAATTTAGCATCAGGTGACATAGCTTAAGACTGTTATGTTTTCATTGAGATTTTGTTAAATTTACAAATTAATTTACACAATAATATGATCCTTCTATTTGAGAAAGGCTATTTTTGGCTTCAGGGGTATTTTAATTTTTAGTTTTAATAGGTATCACATTTTTATTGACAAATATATTAACATATTTTTGTTACTGCTATATATGAAATCTTTTCTTCCATTAAGTTGTTTGAATATATGTAAACTACTGATTTTTGTATGTTGATTTTGTCCTTGGTAATCTAATTGAGTTATCTTATTGTTTGTAGTAGCTGTTAATAAAATACCTTGAATCTGAAAAAAAAGGAACATAGAGAAGAATCCAAATGAACAGAGTTTACTCAATTTCCCCAAAGTCATTTTCATTAGATGAGACCCCCTTTGCTGTCATACCTCAGCTGAACTATGCCCTCAGCAAACTCAGCATTGAAAGCATGTTTCCCATTTTCCCAAGGTCTTCATTAATGGAGCTCTGACATCACATTAAATACATTTGTATGTCTTTCTCTTGCTAAGTGTCTTTTATTACAGCTGCCTCCACCATGGACCTTGCAGTGGTTGAGGAAAGTACTTGTTGTCCCCCACAGGTCACTACATCATGCAGAATCCGTGGGTGTGATTTCAGTTGACATCAGCTGTTCTCAGTTTGGAGAGGTAGTTCTGGCACATTGGACATTTCTCCCTGTTTTCTCCTGTCCCTTCATTGCCATCCATTGTGGTTGCACTTGTCTGCCTTGTTCACCTCCTTGTCATCCATTTCCCTGAGGAACAGATATGAGTGTGGCTTTGCCTGTTTGATCAGTGCACAGCATGCATACCTGACTCCTCACTCATTGGGTCTTGGGCTGTTAACAGCAGCAGTTGATGGTGACTGAGCTTTGTAGAGCAGCAGGATGGCCATGAGCATGACTGAAAGACTTGAATCTTCTCTGTTATCTTTGCCCTATAGAAGAAATGGTAATATAGGGAAACCTACCTGCATTTATCCTACCTGGCTCATAAAATCAAAGTTGTTAGAGATCCTGTCTCTAAACAAAGTACAAATAATGTCATTCCAGAGGCAGTGTTGATCCCATTTGTTGATAGCAAGAAGATGATACCACTGTTTACTGGTGACAAGTCCTGCTTCCTCAGATGTTGAAGTATAATGCCAGAAAAGCACGCCAAGCCAAATGTAAAGTAGAAAGTAAGAAGCTGTATTAAAGAAAAATAAAAGCAGACTTCTCCTGGGTGGAAGAAGGGGACCCAAAGGCGGAATCCATGGGATGAGCAATCTTGTCCTTTTAGTAGGTTTTATTCTCCTGTTCTTCCTCCCTTACTCTTTCCTTCCTGCCTATGTGACTAGACCCGGTTTTACAGGTGAAATGCAAAAAGTGAGAAGTGGATGGGCAGGGGGAGGGCCAAAGTGTTCCTGGAAGGTAAGGGCCGGGAGGCATTCATTAGCAACTCTGCCTGTAGTCCTCAATAAGGACAGCTAGATTTGGTAATCTTGGGCTCTGAAGGTCCTTGACATTCTATTCTCCCAGGAGCAGTCTCCAACTTCCAGATGTAGATGGCTTTCATGGCCTCCATTTCCTTAATCTGACATGGTCCCCTATTTCTACACTAACTGCCTGTCCCCAATTCTGGCTTCAAAGCCATCTCACAACCACAATGCCTGAGAATGGATAGCTATGGATATACACAGGTGACTGTGTATCACCATTCTCTGTAAAACTGGGGACTTAACTGCTGTGTATCTTAGGTGTACAGTTCATCAACAGATGGTCTGTTTTCTCATCCTGCTTCTCAGATACACTGAGAATATTTGGCTATTTGTGGAACATTGATTTTTCTTTAGAGGAGCATCCCAGTTAAAGAATCCATAATGTATGACCTTGGAGAAATAAATGCCTTTTAGCTGTGCATAGCTAAAATCTCTAAGATTTTTTATGTTTGCCCAACATAAGTTATCCAGGCAGCATTGCTTCCCATGTAAGCCACCATTCTGAATGGAAACTTTAAAAGAGGCTTAGCGGTTCGTTGGATTAGACAAGGGGGAAGAATGGAAAGGAAGGGGGGTGGGAATGGGAAAGACGATAGAATGAATTGGACATAGATTTCTATGTTCATATATGCATACATGACCATGAAACTCCACATCACGTACAACCATAAGAATGGGATCCTAATTAGAATAAGTTATACTCCATATATGTATAATATGCCAAAATACACTCTACTGTCATGTGTGTCTAAAGAGAACAAATAAAAATTAAAATTAAAAAATGGGTTGGAAATTGTTGGTGAACATTTGTGGTAATTTTTTTCTTCCTGAGTATAAAACTTTAAAATGAAATTTAAAATCAAGTTAGTCATAATTTTACTTAAAAAGAATCTCATCCCCCTTTAATTAAAGTGTTCTTATTTAATTATTTTTTGCCATGAGTTTTTATCTCACATATTAAGGTAGGAAGTATTGATTGGCAGATGCCAGTGTCATATTCATACATTCTATGGAGTCAGCTAACCTGGCAATCAGAGCTGATCCACTCTCTTCCACTTGTACAACAGTGCCCATTGCCTTCTGGTTAACCCATTCCCTTGAACAGGTAAGCTGAGGTTGGAGGAACAGGAAGCCATGCTGTGGCTTCAGTCTGTGAGACCAAGCTTCAGTTTAGCTGAATCTTAGCTGTAGAGATTTTTTATTATTTATATATGTGTTATCTAAAAACTCACATGTGAGACAATGCAAGAAGGTTTGGAGGAGAAACAATTGGGTTATAGCCTTAACCTAATCGGTGAATTAATCCCTGATGGGATTAACTGAGTGGTGACTGGAGGCAAGTGGGTGTGGCTGAAGAAAATGGTTCATTGCAGGCATGGCTATGACGTACCTATTTTGTATCTGGAGGTTGGAGTCTGTCTCTGCTTCTGGTCATCATGTGAGCTGCTTTCCTCTGTCACACTCTTCTTCCGCCATGATGTTCTGGTTCACCTAGAACCCTGAGGAATGGAGCCAGCCTACCATGGACTAAGTCCTCTGAAACTGGGAGCCCTCAAATAAATTTTTCCTCCCCTAAAGTTGTACTGGTCAGATTTTTTGGTGACAGCAGTGAAAAAGTTGACTAAAACAGAGATGCACAAACTTTCTCATCTGATCAACGCAGGTGCCCAGATCCATGGAACCACTTGTGCTAACAGTGAAGGTGGTAGCAGCCCAACAGTAGTTGAATGCTCACTCTGTGTACCAGGCCCTATGCTAATAAGGACTTTATGTGCATTTTTAAAATTTAATCCTCAAAATTTCTCTGTGAGCTACCTACTATCCTAGTTCTCTTTTCATTTATGAGGAAGAGAAGACAAGTAACCTGCCCAAGGTCACAAAATTAACAATATCAGACCAAGACTGAAGACCAAGGATCCCTCATATTCTAAAGCCTCTTAACCTCTACCTCCAAACTTGAATTCTGAGAACTTCCTGGATAATATACACTTTGAGGAAACTTTTCTTTCCTTGGCTAATTATACTCCAGAGTTTAATTTTGTTTCTTTGTTGATGTCCTGTGTCCCTGACTATTTGGAATCCTCACGGTCTTGCATTGATCTTTGCACATTTGAGGATGTAGGTGCCTCTTCCAGTCTGGAAGAGGCTTCTATAAGAAGCACTATTCTCTAGTCTCTCCATCCAGAGATTATGGGCAGGTCATCTATGGAACTATTTATTATGTAGCTGTAACACACTAATAAAAACATTTAATAACTTTAAAAAATGCCAATTTTGTTTGATCAGAGTAAAGACTATTTCAAATCTACAGCTAGATTTTATGACTCATACAGGCTACTTTCATATCAGACATCTCAAATTGAACATGTCATGAACCCTCCCTAAAGTGTGCTACTCCAGTCATGGCTACCTCAGTAAACTCTGCCCAGCATCAACCTTTCACACTTGATTCATCTCCTTTTCTCAAAAGCATCTATAATCTCCCAATAATCCCTGTTAACTTTATCTTCAAGTATATTCAGAAACAAATACTTTTCAGTGTTTCCATTCCACTTCAGCCTGCTCAGACACTAATATCTGTCCCCCAAAATGTTAATACATTAACATCTGAACCTGTCACCCTCAACTCCACACTTTCTTCTCTATTTCTTCTCAAGCTTACAGCCATGGTGATTACATCAGTCCTCTGCCCTAAACCCTCATTTGCTTTCTGTATTACATAAAGTAAAAGCTCTTTAAATAACTAACAGTTTTATACAAGAATTTACTTTTAGCTAGAATATTACATAATGCCACTCAGTATATTTTAAAATGTAAACATAAATTCTAATGTAGGCCAGGAAAGTAAAACAAAGCATTAAATCTAGCAATAAAATTACAGGGGCAAAAATAATATGTAAGATGGTGTCATACCAGTACTAAATTCAAGGTACGCTGTACGGCACTTCAAATGAGTTCTGACAGTCCAATGATCAAGTGCTCAACGTGTGTTGCACAGAAAAACTTTGCGAAAAATTCTCTATTACCGCATATCCATAAGTGGCATTTAGTATTTTATTTTATTTTTGGTGATTCAGACTCAGTAAATCAAAAACACTGATACCATTGTAATCAATGGAGGCCTAACATAAAATTCTGTTATATTTAAAGAATGTGTATCATAACCAAGTGGGTTTGTCCCATCAATGCAGAGCTATTTTTATGCAATGTGACATGTCCTCAAATTAAATACATAAACGAATATAATAAAGGCTTTTAAACATGTCTTTAATTACTGATGCCACTAAAATATTTGAAAAGACAAATGATCTATTTAACAAAGTTAAAAATTATTTCAATGACATCATCATTATTGCGTTTAGCAAGAGGAGTAAAAACAGAAAGTCCTGTTTAAAACACTCAGATTGTCTATATAACATGAAATGCATGTTGTATATAATATAAAACATTATTTCAAGCCTCCAGAGAGTAGGACTATAGCATGCTAAAGCTAACACAAAATGGTCAATAAATGAATGGAGTAAATAAATAAAAGTTGCATCTATAAAGAGACTAGAAGGAATTTCATTAAATTGATATCTGCATTGGTGATAATAAAAAGGTAGTTTTCAAAACATAATTTTGTATTTCACTAAGTGTATTAATTGGGATTCTATTTACTTTAAATTTATAATGTTAATAATAAGGAAAACACTCCAAAATAATAAAGAAACCATATACTTTCAAAGATATTTTCCTGTCATACATCCTGTGATCTTATTTTTCTTTCACCTTAAATGGACTCCTACTCTCTAGACATGACCAAGTCAAGGGATGGATCCAATTCTTGATACATACTTTATTGTTTCTAGTCCTGACTGTGTAAATATTCATTGTCAATATTCATAAAGAATACCATGAAAGAAATCTATAAAAAGAAACCTAATAAATTTATGATGGGAATACACATTAAACGAACTACATTGACTTTTTTTAAATCTAGTAGCATCTGGGAGAGTTGAATGCTTCATTCATTCTAGATATATTATGGAAATACATGGTAAAAATATATAAAATACAATTGGCTTTAGTGGCAACTAAGGATAACGATTACATTCTGAAAACTATTGGATATATTTTAATAATACATTTTTATAAAAATTTAGAAAACTATCTCAGATAGTTAGGTTTTTTCAGAGTAAGTTTCTCTGAGTAATATTTTATATTATAAGATTCCCCATTCCACATGGAGAAAATGCTTTCATACCATCAGAACATGTTTTTAAAATTTATTATATTCCTGGTACGTTACCCACAAATGCATTTCTGATTGCTTCAGCCTGTCTAGGATAATATCAAATTTTTATTTCATTCTTACATTTTTTTCTAATTTTTTAGTAATATAGGCATCATCTCACATAGAAGGCACTTGGAATATCATTGACAAGCCTTTTAAAATTGCACTAGGTGAAACAGCATTTGACAAGTCCACAGTCTGGCTGAAGGCCTTACAAACCTACCAGTACTGATGTGTAGACCCAACTACTTTATGTGGCCTTTGAAAAATTCCCTGCTTGTCTAAATGTATACGTAAAGTTCAAAGTCATGGTAGCCTGCAATAGTCTGAATGCTGTCTCAAGGTTCACTTGTTAAAAGATGCTAAATATTTTCAACAGTGAAATAAAGTCTGATATAAATTCACCAACAGCTTAACTTAGTCAATTTTGTACAAAGCATAAGACAATTTGGATGAAGAACAGGAATAGGATTTTCTTAGGAAACTCAGATTTATTTTTATAAGCAAAATTATTTTTAAAATGCAAAACTTATTATTTGGCAAGTAATTTTTAAAATTCCTGCCTTCCTCATGACAGGATACTAAGGTAGACGGCCTTGCAGAAATGGATTCCATCCACTGGTAGATTAAAACCGTGCAGTTATTTTTGTTTTCTATCCCTCTGTTGCTGTTCAGTGCCCTCTTTATAATCACATCGAAAATACAAAAAGTTCTGTTTACATCGTATCCTGGACTTGAAACTTATTTCCCTTTGAATCACGCTCTTACTTGAAAATCAAGCTGAGCGATGCTATTTACCATTTTAAACATTTCAAAAAGAACTTAGCACATGAGGTCTGAATTTCCTGGTACGTCACAGAGCAGTGTGCTGGGCAGGGTTTAATATACAGCAATGAGAAAAGTGTTCCACATTATTGTGTCTATTTTCTGTGTATAAATAGCCCCATCATATAATTTTAAGTTATCAACAGTGACCTCACTGAACTCAGGCTCATGAATAGAGGCTGCTTGGCTGCACATAAAGCCAAGCCAAGCCACCACTGAACTCAGGACTGTTTCCTCTCTTTGTTCTGCTCTCCCGTCCAGCCTCATACTGCTTTATCACTGTCACTTACAGAATCTATGAAACGTAGAAAGCTGTCATGTGACAAATCACAGCATGCCTCTTTTCATGCACCTCTCTGGGCTTCAAATTGCTCCTTCCAATACACAAAATACTACACACACGCACACACACATACACACACACACACACACACAAGAAACATTCACACACACCCTTATACAGAGATGCAGAGACACCTTCTATTTGTTCCTAACTAAATACAGTTTTGTTGAATCCCAGGAAGCACTTACTAGTTTGTGCTGGATGCAGATATATTTACCAAACTCCATAATGTGGGAACAACAAAATAGTTTGAGAAAGAAAAAAGTAGTATATAAAATAAAGAGAACCTAATTAAAGTGAGAAATCATATGAATCTTTAATGATACTTGTATGAGGAAGCCTATCAGTATTCTAAATTATAAATTAAATGCAGTCTGATAATATGAGATTTTGAAATTTTGATAATTATCATATTATAATTTATTTTTTCCTACTAGTGAAGTTATATTGATAAATTTTCACCTCAGAGTGTTTGCAGAGATTTGATTATTGTATTTAAGTTAATTATTCATAGTAAAAAAACCAAAATTTTGTCTATGATACAATTGTCCATCTCTCCAAAGAATTAAATGATGTGTGTGTGTTCTCATAATTCCATTGACTGCTTGATGTTAGACACATCATTTTCTGCATCTACAAGTGGGACTGTGATATGCCTGACACTGGGTTATGTATAAACAATAGGCTTTCACAGCTCTTAGTTGTGGAGGCTTTAAAGTTCAAGGTCAAGTTCCCAAAAGGTCAGGATGGCGTCCTCTCTTCTTTATTGAATTGATTTCAGAAAACATTTGCAAAAGTTGATTGTACATTTCAAATCACTTAGTCTAGTTGATTTCTTGCATTGAAGTACTACAAAATTAATTGTGAAATTCTATTCTTTTCTCTGAGATGGGACCACAAAGAGGTAACTCAAAGCTTTCTATAACACATGCAAAGATTGGTATTGGATATAATAGCATTATTAAGAAGAGTTCTTGGAGGGTTTTCCACTCAATGAATTGAGTACATATGAAGGCAAGTCTACCAAAACTAGAAAAATTTATGCAACAAAAATTGAAAATGAAAGTTAGTAAAAATCTTAATGTTTTGTCAGTTTGAATGTTTGGAGTCAAATATTCAGAGCAGCATAATAATATTGACCCTTTTCCACAAATTTAAACTGTTAAGGAATTGAAATAATTGGGCTATATTAACAACTTTCATAATTTCTCATTTTAAGAAGCACAGACTAATATTGGTGGAGATAAGTGAATTAATATATATGGGATATCTGGACTAGTGTTTGGCACCTAGTAGATACCATACACAATTAACTTTTTAAAGGAGCATAACTGCATATAAAATAAGATTGGGGATTCTTTCCCTCACAAAAGATTTTTCATTCAATTCTGGTATGGCTTCCTAGACGACTTGCCTTAATTCATAATTGTAGATTTTCTATAAAAGCATGTCTAGGCAAAATCACAAAGGGCCGTCCTCATTCCACTTTTCTTTCTTTTCTTCTGGGGGATGCTGAGGATTGAACCCAGGGCCTTGTGCAGGCAAGGCAAGCGCTCTACCAACTGAGCTATATCCCTAGCCCTCTCATTCCACTTTTATAGAACCATCAGGTAAGTGTGAACTGAATTCGATTTTTCTCAAGTGATCCTTGTATATTTCCATTATCATCACAAAAATGGGGGCACTGTTACTTTAATTTTATGACTAGTGTAAAATTATGCCAATAAAATTCAGAATATAGGACAGTTGAGAAAAAAAGTAGTTTAAGGTTTAAAGATAGCAAAAATTGATTCAATAATTTCATCCAAAATAAATGTGTTTTCAATAAATTCATGTAACCATACAGTCTAAATCTTACATAAAGTGTCATTCAAGGGCTATGAGGAACAAGGTGGGAGGAAGATTCTGTCACATTAATAGAGTTCTTACGCAGCCTAACTTATATTGGTAGTGACATTCTGTGGGGAAAAAAATAGATTTTTACATTCAAATCCCTTTTGCACAACAAGGCGCACAACCTGCACTTGAACAAGGAGGGTTCTTAAGCTTATGAACGACAGTGAAGCTTTCTGAAACAATGCTATTTATTGGTGCTGCCCAACATGAGATCTCTTACCACAGAGCAGCTCTTTCTTCCTGGGGTTCTAAGTATTCCTTGACTTGTACACCCCTGCAGAGATTCAAGGACAGACAGCTCAGTACTTTTCTTTTCTGAGAATTGCCAGCAATACTCCTCAAGATGGTTAGAGATCAGTTGTTTCTCCCAACTTTCAAAAACGATATGTTGAAGTTCTAACCACCAGTTCTTCACAATGTGATAACTCCAATAGTGTCCTGGTAGCTGATTTAGTTGGTTAAGTGGAGCTCATATTGGATTAGGGTGTGGCTCTAAACCAATGTGATTAATGTGAAGAGACAGAGACATACAGGGAGAGTGATCTGTGACCAAGAAGATGGAATTATGGAGCTTCCAGGCAAGGGATGCTGAAGATCGCTGAAACCACCAGAAGGCAGAAGAGGCACAGGAGTCAGACCTTTCAGAGGAAGAGTGGCCCTACTGCCACTTTGATATCAGTCCCTTAGTCTCCAGAAATGTAAATTAATAAATTTTATTTTTAAAGCCATCCAGTTTCCAAATCCTTTGTTATACCAGTCCTGGGAAGATAATAAAATGACTTTTTAAGATTCTTTGGAAGTCACTAAGCTAAAAATACACTTGCCTGAGGTGTGGGAGTTGGGGAGGGAGAGGGGGAGTGCTGGGGAGTGATCTTGATCAAATCATAGTCTTATATTGTGAGTGCACATGTAATGTAAAACAAAATCCCATCATGATGTACAACTATAATGCACCAACAAAAATGCCCAGGGCCAGCGGGGGTGGGGAAGCACACACTTGCATCTCTCTCTGGAATGGAACCTTTCTCTGTATCTGTGTTGTGCCAGTTATTCATGCTGTATCCCTCTTCTCTAATTTTAATTTCTTCTTTAGGGAACCACCGCAGAGTACTGATATGAAGTCCTTTCAGTTTGATTTTAGATTCTATTCCACCCCATTGTAAATAGGACCTTAATTAACCTTCTCAAAATGGATTTGCTTCCAAGGATATCTTCCCGAAAACAATGTTACAGTGCTAGTCAACTGCTGACGCCACATCACTTCATAAAGCTATTGACAGAAATGGCCTTTGAATATTAAAAGCTTCCTTTACTTGGAACTTATGTAAACATTGTACATATAAATGTAACTTTTCTTGCCCTGAAAAACAAAAGACATTCTGAAAGTAGAAAAACAAGCAGCCTTTGATACCATTCATAGATAATATTGTGGTAAAACTATAACAAAAGGAGTATGATTCAAAAACTTCAAAGATGTTTAACTTTTAGCAAATCCAAAATGCATGCAAGTTGAAACTGGTAGATTGCCACTACTATAAGGCTTTTGGATTCCACTTTATATTTAGAATATATGGAAAGATGTGTTTACTTATTATAAAGTTTTCAATACATATTTTAGAGTGTTGAAAATTTGATGCACTGTAAGTAAAAAAGTCCTAATTTCTAAGAAATATCATGAAAAATGTCACTTAAAGCACTACTTAGAAGAAGATTGAAAATATTTGAGATTAAATAGTTTAATTCGCTCACAGTCTGCAAAGGTGCAGTTTGCAGAGCTGATATTGGGCTTTTATCAAATAAACATATGTCCATTTTCTGTAGAAAAGCCACTTTATAAAGCTACAATTACTGCTTATATTTTTTAAGTAGTGCAAAAGTTATGGAATAGTTGAAATAAATGAATAAACTAAGCATAAGTCTTACTTGAATCTGAATATGAAAGCTATTATCCTTAATGGGATTTAAATCCAAATGAAATCAATGAATCAATAAGTAAATAAAAAAAAAGAAAAATGCAAAACTAAAAAAAGAAATTAAGCAAAAGCAAGAAAAGAAAAATAATTAATTCAATATAGTACTTAGATCTTTCCATTAAGTAAATAATAATTTCTTGCTTTCATATCACACAGCTATCTAAGATGAAAAGAAACACTGAAAATAGATTATTTAACATGAAAATGAAGATTCCCAAAGTAACTCTCCAGACATAAATGTATATATTGCTCTCCTTCAACCATGCAGTGTAATACTGTGTGTGTGAGTGACCAAAAAAATGACAAAGGCAGAAAGTCTTTAAAAATTCACCCATAAATTCCACTCACAGGAGCAAATGCTCTCAAGTAAAGAGCAGTACTTCTTGTCGGGCTTCTACTTCATGAAACATTTTCCTATTACTGCGCACATGGCTGATTGCTTTATTATGTGGATGACCCGGATTCACACCTACTGTGGGTGTGTGTTTGTTGCCAATGTATCAGCAGCAGAGAGAGTGCTGTTATGGCGTGTCCACGAGACCTTGGGCATCCTGGGCTTCATTTCCAGAGGTAGGATTACAAGTTAAAGAAGAGAAAACTGCTGCCATCTTCTCTTTCAAAGCTTCACAATTTACACTTAATGTTCTATTAAAAGAAAAATTGCATGTTACTAAAATAATATTAGGATTAAACACTAATTGATTTCTATATTATCTTAATATACCTGTGGTTTCATTTGTATTTCTGAATGCATTTTTCAGTACCATCATTTTTATACATAGTTATAATATACATAGTTAAAATATATTTTACAAATTATTTTGAATACTACCTTTTTACTGAATGTTGGTTTGTAAGCCATTTGCTTTGTGGTCCAAACATATCCCCATTTGTCGTGAGTACATAGTAGTACATAAATTAGGTAGGACATTTCCCTGAAAGAGCAACTGTGGGTTTTTTCTAATTTTGCTTTACTACAAATGCATGCTTTTTATATAAAAATTGAAAAAGAATTCCTATCAGTAGACTACACTGAATGAGACACTGCTTTATAATATACAAATAAATTAAATGAATTTTAATTTATAGCTGTGAGTATTGCAAAATCATATAAATCTCAGTACCAGTCTGAATAAATCCATGTACCCATTTTTAATTTATCTCACACCAGCTTTGGAATGTATGCAGTAAACTAGTCCATGTCGAAGACCCTTGAGCTACACATCACTTCCATGAGTGTTAAGATTAGAAAAGTTTCTGCAACTTTTTTTTATATTAGTCTCTCATTTCTATAATGGTTAATGTCATCCATTTCACTATCCTGTTCGGTACATTGAACAAATTAATTTATCCAATTGTTTAGAACAGAACTTTGTACATGCTGATAAAAATCCACTTGTGTTAATGAGAAATGATATTACTATACTGAATATAAATTGATACTAATTGATATTTTTAAAATGCATATTCAAAATTTGAAATTTGAATCACAGAAAATTCAAACATTAGTTGTAAAAAAAATTGGATATTTGCCAATCTTGTCATACCTATAACAGGCCCTTTGTCATCAAATTTGCTGCATTTTTTGATAACTGTGCTCATGAACATTTATGGTCAAGATATTAAAACAGTAGCATTCACTGTAGGACAGTGAAATTATTTTTTATCATGAATAAATGGATTTTGTTAAGAAACTACTTTAAACATTATAAATATACTAAAAATCACAGGGAAAAGTACATGCATGTGTGATATTTAATAAGACCTGGAGGGGGTGAAGACTGCAGAGGAGAGAAGGTTACTTTCCAAACAGCTCCATGGGGTGGGACCAGCAAAGTAGACAATAGCTTCTTTTTGAGGTAGTTTAAAACAAGAAATCCTACTGATATTGAATACTGGACTCTCAGAAAGCCTAGGAATTCAAAAGGTTGGAGAGAATAAAATAAGGAAGCAAGAGGCATCACAACACCAGACATTGAATTATCCTATAGCGCTATAATGATGAAAACAGCGTAGTATTGGTTCCAAAACAGACGTGAAGACCAAGGAAACAGAGTAGAAGACCTAGAGATATAAGTCCATAACCCAGGGGATCCATTATTTTTTAGAGTATTATGTTCCAATCCCTTTTCTGGAGTTTGCTAGATTAAAAGAAATGAGTAAACCAAGTCTAAATCTATATTGTTTTAATTTAAATCTATTTAAGTGTGACCAAATATTTTGTCTTGATGCTGATTTTTGACTGATAATACACATGTTTATTCAATGGCAAATCTGAGGGCTTCTGGCACCCTGAAGAATTTAGTCTTATGTTACCTTTCTGGTCAATTCTTTGTAAATTCTTCAGATTATTAAGAAACTCAGCTTCAGTCTCTGGCTTTAAAGTAGATTGTCCTGAAGTGTTTTTTCTTCTTGTTTAATTTTTTATAACATGGACAGTCTTGATGGTTTGTTGTCTATTTCATTTCATAATTTAGTTGCACAAGTTTATTTTAATTTTAATTTCAAATTTTATCTAATTTGAACTTATTTTCAATGCGGATTTTAGACTCAATCCTTGTCTATTACAAATTAATCCTCTTAAATTTTAAAATTAACACCTTTTTAAATTATCGTTTATTGTATTGTTAGAAGTAGTCCATTTTATGAATTTCTAGAGTGGTTGGAACTTAGCTTTGACCCAGATGGTGTCTCTGTGCATATTTTAGCGGCACAGATCAGAAAACTTTGCTTTAGAAATTTTAAAAGTCCAGCTACAAGGAAAGATAATGTTTTCCATATATTTAATATTTTTATATATACTTTATATATCTCCACTAAAATGCAAAATTAAATCATATTATATATCTCAGTATCAAATTAAGTCGGAAAATCACCATGAAAGTACCCCTTAGTGACAGTAGCACAAGTAGATAACATTATTTAACAACTCTGAGACAATGGAATTTTTTTCCAAAATATATGGCTTTCTCTTTTCACATCCATTTCAATTTTAGTAAAACAATCTCAAATGATATAACTAACACACAATGATTCAATTTAGCTAATTGATCAGGCCAGAGATTTTAATTATAAATAGCAATGTAAGTAGTATTACATAGAAAGGCTTTCCTTGATTCTTTATGAAATATGACAATATTTTACTTTTTGTATATATTTTAACCTCAGTTACCCCAGTAATAATCATTATTACCTTATAATGTTGGTTGGGAAGTTATGTGCAGTTACTCCTGGTGCATGATTCACAGAGCCCTTGGGATTGATTTGTGGCTACCATTGCTGTGTTTGTGTGTTTACTTTCTATTCTTTGTTGTATTGGAAACATCCTTGTTTTTGAGAATTATTAAGTAGTACACCAGATATGTAGGACAAAAGAAAAATGAATGCAATAAAAAAAATTACAAGACTCTAGTACTGATAATAAAATAGTTCCAGCTTACTTTCATGCTGCTATTTCACCCAAATTCTATGCTTCATGATCCACTGAATATTTCTTTTAACTTCCCCAGGTCATAACATCTTCAGCCTTATAATGTTCTTGGAGGAACTTGTCTATCTAAATCTTCCTACTGAATAGGTTATATCAAATGTCACTGTTCATGAGGACTTTCTTTATCAAAACTGTTTTCTAGCATTTAAATGTTTGCCCTATATTTTTCACTATTCACTATCATGTAGAAATTCCCCAGGGTTCAAGTAGGTGAAGGAAATATTAACTCTCATTTTGCGTAATTTTTTAACAGGCTTGTATGTTTTCATAATCACCAGCAAAAGGAAAATTTTGAATGTGCTATCAATGCTTCACAATTTCTCCACATTACTTATTCACCTTCCTGTCTACTTCCCACTTGACAGAAAAAATGAGCACCATCAAAATGGAACTCCCCAAGAATCTCCAGGTCCACCAGCACTCAGGTGCTCTCTCTCTTCCATCTTTTCTCTCATGGTTTCTTTTCAATTTTCTTTATACTTTGAAGGTTTTAAATTAACTTTATAAAGGTATCATTTCTCCTTCCTTTTGCAACTTTATCCTCCTAAAATTTCTTTAATTTATTCCCAATAAATATTGATTATGTATTAGTACCTTTTTTACATGGTAAGCATCTTAGAAAATATGAATCAATGACAATGATGAAAAATAAAGTAAGACTGCAAACCGCTAAGTGTTCTGCGATTTGTAGACCAATTGTTCCAGGCCTTTTTCAACCTAGGTAGATATTTTTAATGAATGATCAACATAGCATGTGAAGTCTCTGCCTTGACGTGTGTCTGTATGGCACAAATTGTTGCGTTCCACCTGTTTTCTCTCTATTGGCTTCCCCTTTTTTTTCCTAGAATCTTTATCAGTCAATTATTTTTCTTACTTCAGGTTCTTGATCACTTTTCCTTTAGTAGTTTGTTTTTTTATGTCCCAAGTATATTCTGGCCTAAAACAAAGCAAAAAAAAAAATAATGGTCACCAGTTGGCCTCTAGGGTTTCTTTTAATATAAATTTTATTCAAAAAGTTTCCCATGTCTTGACTTCCCTTTCTCAGATTGTGCTAATTTCTCAGTATGTTTCAACATGGTTTCTATCACCACAATTACAGTGAAAGGCAGGCGACGGGCAGGCCAGAGGCAGGCAAACAGGCAAGTGACAAGTGACGGATGATAGGCAGCGGTCAGTGAGCAATCTGCACTCAAATGTAGTCACTATGCTGGTAGACTGCAAGTGATTGAGGTAGACAGATGTGGTAAACAGCAGGAGAGGGGATCAGTAAGGAGTAAAGACTGCTTCACGGAGAAACAGATTTTCCTGTTTGAATCCTGAGTTATGGAGCAACAAGGAACGCAGCCTCCCTCTAGTCCACCATATTGGATCTCCTGTCTCATTTCTTATAATTAATAATGAGGTGTGGTTAATCTTTCCTCTCATAAATAAAGAGAAAAAAAGGCTCAATACTCGGATGCCTGGGAATTATGACTTTATTAGGTAAAAGGAAAAGATACAAGGACACTGTGGGTAGATTGGAACCCAGTAATGCCTATCACTGGCTGCATTACCAAATAGAAAGGTTTTTAATATTGCTAAGGAATAAGAATCTTAAAGAATCACTCTAAGATCTATGTTTGGATTGGATATGAAGGGCACCAAATGCAGTCAAATAAAAAAGAAAGTGACAAGATATAAAGAATAAGAGAATTAAAATTTCAAGTCATATGAGTGTGTATATACATACACAGAAGTATACATTAATACACACACACACACACACATATATATATATGATACAGATACATATCCAAGTATATCACAGAGAATAGGGTACCCCTTTCTTCAGGGTTGAATCAAATATTGGTCATTTATATTATTAAGAAAACATCTGACTTTTCAATGAATGTCACTAGATATTGCAAAAGAAAAGTAAATATAACTGAACCTTTAGAGCAAAAATTATCAGCAGAAGCAGACAAGACAGGGAGTTTCCTAAAAATAAGTGAGGCAGCTGAAAAATGACCTTGTGACAGCTCCTAACAAGACTTCTCATCTTTCCATATTCCAGGGAGAATCCCACATGTCTGCCAGGACTTGAGTCAGCATGTTTTTGACCCTTCCTTCTATTTCTTGTGTGGTATGTGTAAAGTTGCTAGGGACAAGTGACAAAACTCCCCTTCCTAGATACAAGAAAAATTCTTATATACAAGCCAACGGAGTCCCAGAAGGAGAAGACACAGAAAATGAAGAAAAGCAGCACTATGTTCACTATTAGCTGAGAATTTTTCAAAACTACTACAACAATCCACAGGCAGAAGCAGCTCTGTGCATCCTAGAAAGAAAAAATCATATTGGAAGGTGCAAACAAAATTAAATTGATAAAAATGCAATATGAAAAGAAAATATTAAAAGTGTCTAGTGATAGTGACATTTTTCCTTCAGCAAGCACCAAAAAGAAAACCCAAACAACAGCAACAACAAAAAAATACAGTCAACTTCACAAAACAGTAGAATCCAGAAGATAATTGAATGTCATTGAATTAAAAGGAAATAACTCACAATGTACAATTCTGTTCCACATGTGATGTAAAAATGTTTAATAAAATGAATGTTTTTAATTAAAATCATGTAATAAATGCATTATTAATTAAAAAATTTAGATAATTTATTACAGCATTACTGCACTGAAAATTTTCTTACAAACCTAATTGTCATTCTCTAAGCATCAAGAAAATAAAAGCACAGAGAGACATGGAAATTTAGAAGGGATCAAAAAGTAATGAAAATCATGAATAAATTTCTTATTATGTGGACTATCTAAAATGGATTATAATTTCCTTAAAGTGATGTAATAGATACAGAATTAAAGTTTGTGATGACAATATTAACACAGATCATTAAAGATTCTTGTATTTTCAGGAATGCAACAAAGTCAGTGTTTGTATTACTATTGAGTGGCAAAATACATATAATCTTCAGGGTAATGTAGTAGTAAAAAATTTTAATTAGATAATGTTAGCTAAAAATGAAATATTAAAAATGAGTCAGTTATTATGAATTAAGTCCTTGAAATGGGGGAAAAAAGGATCAGGCCTAACTGAATTATAAGGGGAAAGTGTGCAATTATAATTTCTAAAATTAAGATTATTAGACATTAGAATAAAAATAAAGCTCAGTTAAAAACTTAAATCGTGCAGGGGATGCAGTAAAAGAAAGAATTTTTGAAATGGAGAATGGACGGAGAAACACTGAATAGAGAAGTAGTAGTAAATAAATACAAAGATGATAAAATGACTTGATTGAACATATAGGAGGTACAATGAACTATAATGAAGACATTGGTGAAGAAAAATTTTGATATTCTATTGCTTGAATTATCCAAAACTGCAGAAACCATGTGTCTTGGGATTTAATAGCTATACAGGCTATATGTACATAGTATAAATATGTATGTGTTTGTGTAGAGATATGTTTATGTCTGTATAAGGAAACATTGGCATATGAATTATTACATAAAACAAAATATAACATCTACCTGAGAGAAAAGATGAATGACCTAAAATGGATAAACCAACCTAAGAGGAAGTGTCTCACAAACACCAATAAAAGCTGGCAGAAATAAAACAACCAAGATTACTTAATGGAGAAGGTTAAATAATGTATTCTTCTTACTATTTGTCAAATAGAAGAAAATAAATTGCTGCTACTTGTCATTTTAAGATGTTATTTCAGCAATTTTCACAGCTATTAAATATATGAAAGTACATTAATATGTTTGATGTCATATTCAAAAATGGATATACTGTGTAATAAGCATTTATTCTTAGACTAATGAAATTATTTTATAGGACTATGCAGAAGAATGATAATATGTTAAATTGCAGATTTGGTCAATATTAATAGATGAAGAAAAGAAACTTGAAATGTATCTGGGAGACACACTAGAAATACTTACATTTCTTGTTATATTTTAAGATCCAATAAAAGAAAAATACTGTATTTAATTGTGTGTTATTTTTTGACCTACTCTGTATGCTATAGATAGTTTGTCAATAAAAAAGAAGCAAAATGGATGATATTTCTATGGAAGTTTAGATTTTTTCTATTTATTAAAAAACATAACATCATTCTTGTAACTCTAAACATTTTGTATTCAATATACACACTGGAACTTGATGTTGTAATTTTAGGAAGATCAAAATGTGAAAAAGAAATGTTTAGAATTTTATAGAGAATTTCATCAATTTGACTCTGTTTATACTCTGTGGATGAGGGCATCTTTGCTTAATAAAAATTAAAGAATAATCTGCTTTTTTGCACACAAAGATGTTTTCTATTATTTTCTCCCTGAGGACTATTTGTCTTATTATCATGGCACTTGTCTCTGAAGAAAAGTTTCTCTCTTCTGTTACAATAACTTCTCTTTGCAAGGGTTATTGACATTCTACTTCCTTATTTTGGTATATGAATAAAAAAAACCCCAGCATTTTATTCAATACCAGAATTCATTTATTTTAGCAAAGAAAAAATACCAGTTACTGGAGCAACATCCTTGGAGTCCCTTGTAGTTTCACAGATAAACATGATTAACTAAGAAAGGATCGCATGAGTGAACCAACAAACAGGGGAGTCCTTGGTCCTTGACCTATTAACAACAGCTATGGGATTCCTCTCATAATGGATTTCACCGGTAGCAGCCCCAGGTAAATTCAAAAGACTAAATTAGTTCCTCTTCAAATTGCATTCAATCAATGGCTCGGTCCATTGGAAAATCAATATCCACAACTATCATCTTTGAAGAACCACATTATTCAGCAAAATCTAATTATCGTAAATACTTGCTCTATCATAGCAGTTCTCCACTGTGGTGTTAAAATTATGAAAGAGGATTGTCTGGACATTTTTAGTGAATGAATCTGTAACAACAACAGGAAATTAGCTTTCTGTACTCCAATATGCCATTACTTTTTTGTATTCTGATTCTTTTTTCTAGTTTGGAGATTTGACTGTTCAAAATTAATCTGTAGATGTACTAATCATCACCTCTTTCAACTTTGTGAATTCATAACAAATGCTGAAAGAAGAGCTGACAATTTCCCCACTGGTCTCAAACACTACTGAGAAACAGCTACAAATTAAAAACTAATTTAAAGTGAAACTATATACACAGCTATTTATAAGATAAACTTTAAATGTAATCCGTCTGCATCAAAGAACTGAATAAACTAAAAAACAGAATTTATATGAAATAAAAGCATTACTATAAATAAAAGCATTACTATATAAAGCATTATCAATATTCTCCAAATGTATTTTCCAGCTGTGAATACTTGTGCAGACTCCATTAACCACATGGAGGGTGGATCACAGCAGCTCCAGGTTCTGTAAAGCACATACAGAGTCATTTTCTGACAATGATTCAGCTTTAAAATAGTCTGTATAATGTAGAAATTGACTTGAATGTGAGGAACTTTCTACTGGTGTCCTAGAGATCGGAGTGATATAAAACTCCCTAATGGGACACTTAGCATACATGCTGCTCAGCTGAATAGTGAGCTAAATGGAGACGTCGAATTACAAGCTTCATTTAAAATTGCTAAGAACAAATTAATGCCAGTTCAGAAACAAATGTGAAAATATTATCATAACCCTTACCAATAAATCCACTAGTTAGAAGGCAGAGAAGCAGTAAAATCCTTCTATGATTAATCTCAATTCAGTCTATACTGATTTTTTTAAAATGCAATACCCTGTTCCTTAGCCACCATTGCCAGAAAGCTTGTGCTAAATATTTACATATGGAATCCTCAATGGGGTAACAGTTTGTCTTACTAAGAGGGAGAAGTGTTCAACAAATAAAATCAACCCGGAAAACTAATTTCATCCATAATGGGAAAAATATAGATTTCATATCAGAAATGTTTCAAGTAGTAGTCTGCCTGAGAAAAATTCTGAATAGTATGAAGAACACTGTGTTTCTCTTTAACATTCAGCATTGGTATTGTTAAGTTTTATTAAATATTGAAGAAAAAGCAATCACTATCAAAATCAAAACTTTAGAAACTCAACAATAAAATACTGAGCTAATATAAACAATAACCCAAATATATATTTGTAAAATTTCTATTTGGATTAATCAGTATAATGCATTTATATATACTTATGTGTATATATATTCCAATTATAGATTAGTAATTTGTAAATTATATTTAGTAATATCTATGATAAATTTACATTTAATGTAATATATATATCTAGCAATTATAGATTAATATTGGTTCTAGAGAAACCAAACTAATACAGATTTTGCTTTGTCTTTAGTACCAGGGATTGCACCCAGGGGTGCATAACCAATGAGCCACATCTCCAACCCTTTTGTTGTAGTTAGTTCTTTTTAGTTATGCATAACAGAAGAATGTATTTTGACATATCATACATACATAGAGTATAACTTCCCATGTTTTTAGTTATACATGATGTGGAGTTACACTGGTTTCGTATTCATGTACAAACATACAAAAATTACATCCAACTCATTCTGATGTCTTTTGCATTCTCATCACCCTCACTGCTCCCCACTCCACCCTGTCCAATCTGGTGAAACTCCCTCCTGCCCACCTGTGCACATTGTGGGTCGGCATCCACATATCAGAGAAAACATTCAACCTTTGATTTTTTGAGTTTGGCTTATTTCCCTTAGCATGATAGTTTCCAGTTCCTTCCATTTACTGGCAAATGCCATAACTTCATTCTTCTTTATAACCGAGTAATATAACATAGTAATTATATGCCACATTTTCTTTATCCATTTATCTGTTGAAGGGCATCCAGGCTGGTTCCATACCTTAGGTATTGTGAATTGAGCTGCTATGAACATTGACATGGCTGCATCACTATAGTAGGTATAGTATTTAGTCCTTTGGACATATGCTGAGGAGTGGGGTAATTGCACCAAATGGTGCTTCCACTCCAAATTCTCTGAGGAATCTCTGTACTGCTTTCCAGAGTGTTGCACTAATTCGCAGTTCTGCTAGCAATGTTTGATTGTAGTTTTTCCCCTACACCCTCACCAACATTTATTGTTTCTTGTATTCATGATGATTGCCATTCTGAATGGCGTGAGATGAAATCTCACTGTTTCATTTGCATGTCTCTAATTGCTAGTGATGTTGAGCATTTTTTCATTATTTTGTTGACATCATATTTCTTCTGTGAAGTGTCTGTTCAGTTTCTTTGCCCATTTATTTTTTAAGTTATTTGGATTTTTGGTGTTAAGGTTTTTATGCTCTTTTTATATCCTGGAGATTAATGTTGTATCTGAGGTGCAGGTGGCAAAGATTTTCTCCCATTTTGCAGGTTCTTTCTTCATGTTCTTGATGGTTTCCTTTGCAATGAAAAAGCTTTTTAGATATCATCCCAATTATTGATTCTTGACTTTACTTCTTGAACTTTAGGAGTCTTATTGAGGAATTCAGTTCCTAGGCTCACATGATGGAGAATTGGGCCTGATTTTTCTTCTAGTAGGTGCAGGGTTTCAGGTATAATGCCTAGGTCCTTGATCCATATTGAGTTGAGTTTTGTACAGGGCAAGAGGGGTTTATTTTCACTTTGTGCATTTCCAGTTTTCCCAGCACCATTTGTTGAAAAGGCTATCTTTTCTCCAGTGTATGCTTATGGCACTTTTGTCTAGTGTAAGATAGCTATATTTATGTGGGTTTGTCTCTGTGACTTCTATTCTGTACCATTGGTATTCATGTCTATTTTGGTGTCTATATGATGCCCCTTTTGTTACTATAGATCTGTAGTATAATTTAATGTTTAATATTGTGAAGCCTGCTGCTTCCCTTTTACTGCTAAGTATTGCTTTGGCTTGTCTGGGTCTCTTATTTTTCCAAATGAATTTAATGACTGCTTTTTATATTTCTATGGAAATCATCATCAGAACCTTAATAGGAATTGCATTAAATCTGTATATTGCTTTTGGTAGTATGACCATTTTGATTATATTACTTCTGCCTATCCAAGAACACGGGAGATCTTTCCATCTTCTAAGTATTTTTCCATTTTCTTCTGTAGAGTTCTGTAGTTTTCTTTGTAGAATTCTTCCACCTCTTTTCTTAGATTGATTCCCAAATATTTTTTGCAGACATTGTGAATAGGATAGTTTTCCTAATTTCTTCTTCAGTTGACTCATCAGTGATATGTAGAAACACAATTTATGGGTGTTAATTTTATATACTGCTACTTTGCTGAACTCATTTATGAATTCTAGAAGTTTGCTAGTGGAGTTTTCTTGGTTTTCTAAATATGAAATCATGTCATCAGCAAATCGGGATAGTTTGAGATTTTCTTTTCCTATTTGGATCCCTTTAATTTATTTTTTCTGTCAAATTGCTCTGGCTAGAGTATCCAGAACTATGTTGAGTAGAAGTGGTGAAAGAGGGCATCCCTGTCTTGTTCCAGTTTTTAGAGGGAATGCTTTCATTTTTTCTCCATTTAGAATGATGTTGGCCTTGGGTTTAGCATATGTGGCTTTTACAATGTTGAGGGATGTTCCTACTATCTCTAGTTTTAAAAAAAATTAAAAACTTAAGAAGAGTAAAAAATTAAAGAAACAGTGAAAGACCTTGGCTGTAAAATGGTTCCTTCCTCTGTCCTCTATATGCAGCAGTTTCTTTCCCATACATGACTAATAATGTGAAATGTGCCTTTCAGTTGAATTGGACAATGTCTTTGATGTCTAAACTCTGTATCCAGACACATCTCAGTCCCCATAGAAATGTGGGTTCCTTTAATTCCCCTATCCCTCCACTGTGCTCTGGCTGGTGCTTCCAGCTGTGGCACTGGAGATTTCTCCTTAATTTTATTATATCCAACCTCCTGAGTCCCCAATCTGTTTTGAGTGTTCAGTATTAAATTCCAGTTAAGTTTCCCTTTTTTTTAATTTAATTTTTTGTTTTGTTCACCCACCTTACTGAAAAGCTGCCAAGGAGCAGCCAGGAAAGTCACTTGCTCTATTCGGCCATCTTGAAACCTTCTCACCCCTGCCTTTTTTATGTTTTATTTTGAGACAGGGTCTCACAGAGTTTCCCAGGGCCTCACTAAGTTGGTGAGACTGGCTTTGACTTATGATCCTCCTGCCTCAGGCTCCTGAGCTGCTGGGAATACAGGTGTGTGCCATCCTGCCCAGCCTAACACAGATTTTGTTACTGGTTCTAGAGGAAGAAAATTTCAAGGATGAGTTTGGTTCTGAGGTATTCTGGAATTGCTTTCCCAATTTGATTAGATTTAAAGATTTACTGGTGATTCCATTTTGCATAATGAAGAGAACACTGAGAGCCCATGGGGTGATCTAACAATGGAGATGTGCAAAATATCTCCAATGGATATTCCGAATCAACCACTTATTAGATGCATGGAGTGAGGTATGATATATACATGATATTTTCAAATATTTTTAGAAAATTAGCAAGTGTAATGCACTTAACTGGTTACTTGTAAAGCCACTAGACAAAGTGGTAAGAATGGAAGGACTCAGGTATTCAAATTCCTGTCAAAAATACCCCCAAAAGGACCTGAAAACTTCCACATGTGTTGATGGACACTCTCATGTTCTGTCACCACAGGATTGGGACTACTGAAAACCTCCTCCTGCTTCTAGCAGAATTATACCCCAAGTGAAACTCGTGCAGCAGGGTGTCTACGGTTAAAGTGAGGGCAATTCTTGGGAAGGATTGGAACCTGTAAGCTGGAATGGAGTACGTTCGGGACACTGAGCCCTTACACTCTGAAAAGTGTTCTTTGCCTGAAAAGAGGCCTCCCATCCCAGGAATAGAGACTCCCCAGCCCAGAGACAGTGATCTCTCCAACTACCTCTGCAGGCCAATCCTATCTTGCCTGTGGAGACTGTTTTATATTTGATTTCCTTTTTGGAGTTTTTTGCACTGGATCAATCCTAGGGCCTCTCCCATGCTAGGCAAGTGCTCCACCACTGTGCTACATCCCCAGCCATAAACACCCATTTTAAATGAGTAGACAGACTAACGGGAGCTCTCTCAAACTAGCAAGGTTTATATTTATTTATTCATTCATTTATTCACTCATTCATTTATTCTTCAATAGCCATATGCAACAGCTCAGATGAGGTCAGAAAGTTGACAGAATGGATTTAATCATGTTTTTGTCATTAAACTATTATTATATGAGCAGATGTGATGGGGATAAAATGTGGTCATAAGGTCAAGGGAAAATATGAGATAAAGTGCGGAGGTCTAGGGTCAATGAGCTTTATGGTTTAGGGAGATAATGAGAAGTGTGGAAAGAAGTGTGTGATATTTAGAGACTTGGAATTTATACTGAATATGTAGAACTGCATCTTTTTGTGTAAGATGAAATTTGGTCTATTTTTTATAGGTGTCAATAGCTGAGATTTTATGAAAATATGACCATAGAGTGAGAGGGACAAGCAATAAGGAGAACTGGATATCAAAGATTCATTAAAGAGACAATGCATTATTAAGATTTATGATGAGATTAGTCTTGGAAACTGAGCTAATGTTTGACGTAAGGAGAGTAATTTGAAAATCTGCAATTGGTGGGATAGTTTGGTGGTGTCAGATTCAATGATGGGGATCTGGTTAATAATGATGAAGATACAATAGTCTGGAAGTGACCAAGGTGGATGTTTTAATCAACTTTTTCACTCTGTGACCAAAAGACCTCCTAACAACAATTTTATAGGAGGGAAAATTTATTTGGCACTCATAGTTTCAGAAGTATGGGTGCCTAGACAGCCGACTCCATTACTCTGGGCCTAAGGGGGCAGAAGGCAGTGGTGAAGGAAAGCAGCTCAGAACATGGCCACCAGGAAGCAGAGAGAGAGACTAAGTTAGGCTCACCAGGGACAAAATATAAATCCCAAAGACATGCTCCCAGTGACCCATCTCTTCCAGATCTGCCTACAGTACCACCCAGTTAATTCCTATCAGTGGATTAATGTACTGATTAGGTAAAGGTGCTCAGAGCCCAGTGATTTTTACCTGTGAAAGTTCTTATATTATCTCATGTAGTGGCTCTTGGGGGACATCATAAGAGTAACAATAACCATAATAATAGATAAAACAGAATACTTAAATAAAATAAATGATATGGAAGACATTATTGACACCAAGGAGAAAAATTACAATATATAATCAAGAGTCTGGGACTATTTGAAACAGTAAATTGCAGATAAAGAAGATTTATGACTAATTGACATAATAAATGCAAGGATAATTCATAAAAAATCACTGAAACTAAAACCAATGTTGCTTTTATAGTATGTGTCTTTATGTTCATTCCATTGTCGGTTTTTAAATTTTTATCTAGCCATCTATCTATACCTATTTATCTATATATCTCTATATTCTTATGTATCTGTGTGTGTGTGTGTGTTTATTTATCATTATTTCCTAGTGACTGGTTCTCTGGAGAACTCTGACTAGCATACCTTTATGTACCAAGGTCAGGGTAGATAATCCAAGTCTCATTAAATTGGCTAACAAGATTCTCTCTTGTGGCTTCTAACTTATGTTCTGAGAGGGCCATCCATTTTGATAGTCACATTCCAGGGAATAATAAGAAATTACAAAGTGTAATACATTTTACATTTTTTAAGGAAATTACATGAAAATCATGCTAATTATGTTTAATTACTTCTACTTGCCTAAGAGAGTCATATGATCATATTTAGTTCTGGGGATGAACTACATGCTATAATCCTCAAATGAGCAGAGATGACATAGGTCAAATTTAGGTATTTTATTTATAAAGTAGGAAGAGGAGAAGAGATTTTAGTGGACAACTAGTAATACTGCTACAATTGCTTGGTTGTGATTGGAATACACCTGGAATTGTTAGAAAAGAAAAGAAGAGAAGTTGAGAGAGGGATTTATAAACAATTTCCCCATAAAAGACTTAGCAGAGAAATGCAATATAAGCTGAAGAACAACACTGAATCAAAAGAAATGTTCATTTTTTATTGATTTTGTTGCTTTTAAATTTGCATAATAGTATGATAATAGGAATGTTCTCAAAGAACAAAAAAGAATTGATCTGATATATAAAGTCAGTATGCAAGGAAGAACTAATTTTGACCAAACAGGTTTTGACCCTTTCCTGGCTGCTCCTGGAAGGCAACATCTAAGCCCTTGAAATGTCCTGCCCATAGGAGTGTCTTGAAATATCTGGGAACCTTGGACCATATCATATAGTCTATGCTAACAATGTCATTTATGGTAGGAGCATAGGCCCATGATGTTGATGTGAGCTCTGAAGGGATGTAGATTAAGGCCAGCCATGTGGGTGATTGATCATGTCCATGGAAGCAACTCTCAACTTTGATTCATACAGGATTCCCTGCTTGGCAATCCTCTATGTACTATCCATAGCTCCCTATTGGGACACAACTAAAAGTTTTGCAACTGATATGTTCATTACCCTGCATTTTATTCAGCTTTTCCTACTGTGACCAAAATACCAAACAATGACAATTTAGAGGAGGAAAAGTGTGTTTTGGCTCAAGGTTTCAGAGGTTCACTCCATACTCTGCAGAGTCCATTGTTCTGGGCCCAAGGTGAGGAAAAACATCATGACAGAAGAGCTTGGTGCAGGAGGGATGTCTAATCCATGGCAGTCAGAAATCAGAAAGAGATAGAGAATGAGAAGGGTACATCCTCAATGACCCACCTCCTCCAGCCACAACCCCACCTGTCTATAGCTGTCACATAGTCAGTCTATTCAAACTAGGGTGGACTGATTATGTTACAGCCCTCAAAATTCAATCATTTCACCTCTGGATTGCCCTGTATTAACACGGAAACTTTTTGGGGGGCACCTGATATCCAAATAACAACATCCTGTAAATGTACCTCTTCCCTTGCTGATTTTCATCTATGTCCTTTCTCTGTAACAAGACATAATCATGTGGATAATATTTTTTATGACTTCTTAATCCTTCCAGCAAATTGTTGAACTTACGAATGATCTTGGCCAGCAAGACCCATGTGAGTGGTCCATCTTCTGGTCAAACACTGTGTGTGATTTTTCAGACCAAACAGAGGCAACTGGAAAAGCTTACTTGTCAGACTTCATGGAGGAGAAGTGTCCTCTTATGCCATAGTTGATGTATAGTCCATAAATTGCAATCTTTGAGGAGGGCTTCAGTTAAGGACTCAGGTCTCTGGTCAGCCATGCTCTTTCATGTGTCTGTTTTTCTAACCTACGTGCCTCCATTTACAGGTCTCCTTTTCAGGACCAAATTTATAAAGTTGGGTGTCTACAATTTCCACCATAGTGATATGTGTTTATAGTCCTTACTTTTTGATCTATTTCTTTATTAATATGCTTTGTTCATAATTGTTAATACCTGTATGACTATCATTAGTATACTTATGCTTGCAAAAGCATACAGACTATTACTATTTTATTATGTAAACTGATCTATGAATCATTGTTATGCTTTCCTGTTTCTTAAATTTCCTTTTATGAGTAGAAATAAATGTCTTTTAAAGAACTTTATATTATGTTTTATGGGATTATATTTTGAGGATTTCAATCTTTTGGGACTTCAAAATTCATAATTATGGCATTTGGGATAATGCATTTTGAGACTGTGGCCCCAAATTGTAATCTTTACCTCTAAGTATTTTTTAATTGCTGTCATAAAACTGAAAATAATGGTCCTTGCTTTTCCAGCTAAGTGAAGTGAATTGTATTCCCAACTGTATGTCTTGACAGAGTTGAATAAAATCTTTGAAAAAAGAGAAATAAGTTCAACTTGTAGTTTAACAATCTCTCTCATTTCTTTTATCTTTGTTAGCTGTGAATTTAATGCAATAATCAAATATACAGTTCTTTAAAACAAAGATTTTTCCAAATAAAATACATATTTGGGTTGTAGTGGCACAACTTAACAATGACTTGGGAAGCTAAATCAGAAGGATTACAAGTTTTAGATCAGCTTCAACAAATCAGCAAGACCCTATCTCAAAATAAAAATAAATAAATACTCATTTATTTAAAATAAGGGGCTGGAGATGTATCTCAGTGAATTCAATCCTCAGTAAAAGATATATGAACAAGCAAACATGTTGGTCTATATTTCGTGACTATTACTTCAGGTCTCACCTTGCTTTTAAAAAAAAAAGCTTAAAATGACATAAAAGATAATTAAAGAAAATCATCAACTAAAATTAGATACAATCTCCACATTCAAATCATTCAAATCATTTCAGTGTGGTCATTTTGGAATGTTTCTTCATTGTATCTTCTGTACTTTTTTATGAAGAGCCACTAGAATCCCCTGTGAGCAATTTTTCTTAAAATTGTTATTAGTTCCTTTTAGTTATACATAATATTTGGGTAATTTTGACATCATTCCAAAGCATGAAATATAATTTGCTCTAAGGTAGTCCTCAGTACTTCCCCTTTTCCATTCCTTCTTCCTACTCCTATTCCCTTCTCTCTTCTGATTGTTCTTCAGTTTATTTAGTCTTGTTTTGTTCTTTTTAGCTAGTTCTTTGTGGATATACATGAAGTTGAGATTCACTGGGGTATATTCACAGGTTCCATAGGAAAGTCCACGCTTCTTCCCTTTTCTCGTGCTCCTTCCTCATGCTCAAGCCCCTTCTATTCCATGGATTCCTTTTCTGTTTTCCTGGACTCTTCCCCCATACCCAAGTTTTCTTTCTCTTTCTTTCTTTTCTTTGCCCCCCCCCCCCCTTATTTTGGCCCAGCTTCTGCTTATCAAAGAAAACATTTGGCCTTTGACTTTCTGAGTCTGGTTTATTTCACTTAGCATGGTGGTCTCCAGTTCCATCCATTTACCAGAAAGGGCCATCATTTTATACATCTTCATAATTAAATAAAATACTCCACTGTGTACATACATGACATTATCATTCATCTGTTGACAGGCATCTAGTTTGGATCCATAGCTTGACTGTTGTGAATTGTTTTGCTATAAATATTGATGTGGCTGCATCACTACAGTATGCTGATTTAGAGTGGGATAACTATTTAATATGGTGGTTTCATTCTTAGTTTTTGAGGAATCTCCCATACTGCTTCCCAGAGTGGTTGCACTAGTTTGTAGTCCCAACAACATATAAGTGTACCTTTTTCTTCACATCCTCACCAACGTCTATTATTATTTGTATTCGTGATAATTGCCTTTCTGACTAGAGTGAGATGAAATCTCAATGTAGTTTGATTTGCATTTCCTTTATTGCTAGATATGTTGAACATTTTTTTTCACATTTTTTTGGCTATTTGTATTTCTTCTTTTGAGATGTGTCTATTTAGTTTTTTGTCCATTCTTATTAACTGGGGCAAGAAAGTAGCTCAATGGTATAGTACTTGCCTTATCTTTGGGCCATTTTTTGCTAATTCTGCTTTGCCTTGTGAAGGTGAAATGACTATATTTCAACACGTTGGAACTTCAGGTAGTTAATGCTATTAACAGGTGGTGGTGATCAAAATGCAGAAGTAAGTCTATCAACATCTTAATAAAGTTGATTTCAAATTAAGGTGTTGAAAGATTAAAGAAAATTGAAACAATCAAAATTAATAATTTATAAATTATTTAGCATTTTAAAAGGTTGATTAGTAGTCATGAACTATAGCCAGATATGTATTTTATTTGAAAGAAGCTTTTTAAAAATAAAAGTGCCCTAAATAGCTATATATTTGGTTTTTGCACTAAATTCACTGTTATCACAAATGCAAGAAATGAGAGGCACTGTTGCACTGAGTGTGTATCCCATTTCCTTTGTCAAATTTGTAAATTATTTTTTCCTGTACAAAATAGATAATCTAACCAAGTTAAATTTCTTTATTCCTCAAAGGGAAAAATGCCTGCAATATTTAAGCAAAATAAATGAACAGACTTATGACATAGTGAGTGCATTATTATGTTTTTTTTATTTCTGGTTCCTTCTTTATACCCAGCATGTCTTCAAGCATTCCTGCGATTCATTGACCTTTTTTGAAAATCAAGAAAACCAACACTTAACCCACAAAGTCGTGAGAATTGAGAGCCTACTGAGGTGACATTATCTATTTATTGAATAGATGTTTTGGGTGCCTGCTGTGTGATCCTTTATCCTCTGGGTGAACTGTGCACATTCCTTGATATCTTGGAGCACACATTCTACTTGGGAAGAATATCAAATATGTGACAACCTTGCCCTACATTTAGAGAGATTATGAAGTGACAATATGTATTTTTAAAGGCTATATTAAAGTCTGAGGTAAAGATAACCCTTTTTATGTTGTGTAGTTTATCTCTGACTTTGATTTTGTACTTGTAGATCTTTATCTTCTCTTACAGATTAATTATAATGAATCTTAATATTAACTTTTAAAAAGCATTTTTTGTTTCATAATATACTAAACTTCCCAATGAGATACTTATTGTCAAATAAACAGGATAAGAAAGAACAGTATTTTAAATGTATTATGCAACTCAGGAAAAATAGTACAAAAACGGAGATTTTTTTATCAGTATTTTGGAGAGTTAATTTCATTTCAACAGCTGGCTTATCATGAATGACATGGGAAGAAGATATATGTTGAGGGAGCAGACAATATACAGAAATCTCACTTGTTTCCTCTTAAATCAGTGAGTTGACTCCTTGAAATCAACAATGAAATGTTTATGAACTATGGAAACAAAAATTAAGACTAAAAGTAAGTAAAAAAAAAAAACTGTTGGCAAGAACAACCCATTACCCCCACAATCTCTTAAATTAGGTGCTAATAAAGGATACGTACACAAGAGAGCAGCTGTGGAAGACTTAGGAAGTAGGCAAAATGTGATTTTCTATGTTCTTTCTGAAGTAGAAGTCAGAATTTAGAACATAACAAAAACTAGATCAGAGGTTAGTAAACATTTTTGAAAAGAAAATTTAGGCTTTGAGGGTCACCTCTGTCACAACTGCTCAACTCTGGCCTTGGAGCAAGAAAGTGAACACAGACAATGAGTGAAAGAATGGATGCTGCCACATTCCAACACAACTTTATTTACAAAAGTCCAGATGATCTTTCTGTCATAGTTTGCTGAACATGATCTACATTTGTATAAATTATAATATTGAAGACATTTTATATTTTCAATGCATAAATGTTGCTTCAAACACTTTTAATTTAGAAACTACTACAATTTTTTTTGCAATAAGTAATTACAAAAGTCAGTGATATTCAATATATCTTTCACCTTAAATTATCAAAATTTGCATTTAGATTTTAAAGTGCTAGCAGGAATTTTAAATTGCTTGTTTATTAGTAAGTATGAATTTTGTATTATTTTATTTTTTTCAATAATTTAATGAATGGGTTCCTTTCCCTGCATTTTTTAAAGATCAGAAAGCCTAAATATTAAAGTCAGTTCCTTTGTTTTATATAATTTCTGGATCTCAATCAATAACTCAAATATATGTATATTTAACTTTAAATCAGCGTGTCTTAGTTCACAGGAGTTCAACTACAATATTCAAAAGACTCAGTGGACTGTGGTTATGTTTTCACATATAAATGCTGATTGAATTAGCAAAAATATGACAAAGAATTTAGATATGGTCAGGCTGACATTTCTATATTCTCAACTATATTCCAATTACATATTTTAAGATGAAAACAATGTTTTCAAATAAAAAACACACTGTCGTGTTTTAATCAGGTCCTTTATAGTATATTTCACTTTACATTTTGTGTGAGGAAGGGTGAACAGGAAGAATTAGCAGGTAAGCAAGAGGAGACACGATCTTTCCAGCAGAAGCAGACTGTTAAGCACAGCGTGTCTGGATGTGGGCAGGTGCACTAATGAAGCGTGGGGAGGTTAGAGATGGGGTTTAGAGAGATGTGAGCAGATTAGAGAGGAGGTGTCACCAGAGGTCAGGAAAAGGAGGCATGGCATTGAGGAGACAGGAGTGTGCATGTTTGCTTTCCTTGAGTTTACTTCCCATTTCTGTTTTATCCACTACTTTATCACAGCATCCGTCTCTTTTCATCACACTTCATAAATGTAAAAGAAGGAAGAGTAAATATGTCAATAAGTTTAATATATCACTTTGTATTTATCTTGGAATTTAAATATATTTATTTTAAAATTCTGGCTTTATACTCTGCTTACACATAGTATTCAATGTTTATTTGCTAGGTGTTGTTTTCTTATCTGTGGGAGTTACTATAATTAATAATATATGACACTGTTGCCATATTGTTTGCCAGTTGCCTTTTATTTTTCCTGTTTCCTTATCCTCTAAAAGAGATACTATTAGTTAATAAGCAATGACTTAAATATCAAATCATTGAGTGAAAGCACAAGTCGATTTGCTGACATAGATTAACCATAGACATTATCAACTTAGAGAAATGGATGAACCCTTGAGTGAATTCAGAAGAAAAAACTGATAGAATATTTACACTGGACCTAGACATTAAAAGGTTATGAGCAAGAGGAAGGAATAAAGGAGGAAATGGCAGTCAGAATGAAACAGGTAGAAAGTTGTGGATGAATATTACATGTGAAGAAGATAAAAGCAGGAATCCAGCCAACCCCAGGGACTGTGTTGAGGCAGGGAGAAGGCCAGACTCTGAAGGCCTTGTGAAAACATTCAAGAGGTCAAAACAGGTGCAAATGGAGTAAAAATCTGTGCAAAATTTTCCAGAAAAGTCATTAAAAAGGTAAATTTTTTAATCTTTGAAGAAATTAAGCCTTGAGAATGACAGGTAGGTAAACAGGTTAATAATCAGATGACATTTGGACCACCATTATTCCCTGCAATTTATTAAAACACTGAAAAACAGTGAGTTTTCTTGCTGGACCATCTAAAATTTTCAGATATGACTTTTAGAAAAATATGGCCATTTTGAAATGTTCTTTTCATATAATTGTTTTAAAATCATATTTTAAGACATGTGAAAAAGATATGTTTACCAATTTTTAAATCTACCTCTTAGTTTTCCTTTCCTCAGATGAGAGGGCAGGAACACATCCTTGCTCTGAAGTTGTTAGGCCAGTTTATTTAAATACATAATTCAGAAAGAATGGCATTCTGCCTGGCACACTTAATAGAATATTTTAAGGTCAACCAAGAATACTATCAAATACTATCATGTTTTCATGGCATGATTAAAAACTGACAAGATGAATTGTCTGCTTTCATGAAAGTACACAATTAAAGCTTAGATATGGGCATTCACAGAAAATCACAGGAAAAATTTTAATGTTAATGATATTTTCTAATTCATTATGAATAACAAAAGAAATATGAAAAATATTAATATGTTAATCTCTGCCCTCTAGTATCCAGATTTAAGGCCATCAAAATTTCCAACAAGTGGTCTCAAATGTAAGAAAACATTCTCCTTTGGATCAGAAACAAGGGAGATCATTTTCTTTTCAATTATTTTTTAGTTTGTACCAACATGTTTACTGTGTCAGTTAGTTAGTTTTTTGTTGCTGTTAGTAAAACATCTGAAAAGAACAACTTAAAAGAGGAAAAGTTTATTGGGACTCTCATTCTTCAGTTCTGTCCCTGGTCAACTGAGTCCTTTACACTGGGCCTGAGCTTAGGTAGAATATCCCAGTGGAAGGGCACTGGGGAGGAATGTTGTTGAGTTCATAGCAACTGGGAAGCAGGGAGAGAATGTGAGGACTCAGGGACAAGACATAATCCCCAAGGGCATGCCTCCAGAGACTAATTCCATCCGCCATACTCCACCTGCTACTATCCTGTAATACATTCAAATTATTAATCCATCAAATGGATTAATCCACTGATGAGATGGGAGCTTGCATAATAAAATCTTTTCACCTCTGAGCATTGTTACATTGGGGATCAGGCTTTTAACACATGAGCTTTTTGGGAACACTCCAAGATCCAAACCATAACATTTACTTAAGCTTTCACATAAATATTTAATGAATTTACTATTACTCATACAGCTTCTACCTGAAACTATAAATGTAAAATATCTTTATTGAGAACATTTTGCTTGAAACTTACCATTTACATGCTACTGTTACATGTGTGCACAAATAGCCCACAAATAGAATCTATGTATACATTCAAGTATAAAATATATTAATTAAGAACAATTTAATAAAGCAAAATAAATCTAGCAAATTAGAAGAAACTATTTTGTGAACCTGGACACTAAATATGATTTATAGCTTTTGGTGATTACTAAATTTAAGTTTGCTAATCTATCAGTAAGATGGTTGACCATTTAAGTCTCTAAACTGAATTATATATCTAAATATGTGAACTATATATACTAGAAAATTCCAATTAAAAATTTCAAAATCTCTCAATTCCAGGGAAGTCTTTATAGCATAGTACATATAATGGAAGTCTGTTTCTCTATTTCTATTTCTCTCCCTCCCGCTCCTCCACACAGCTATCCCATTTTTCTATGAATATTTTCTTTGGTATTTCATACAATAATTGTATTTTCCTCATATTATTTCAGATTAGTGTCTGTTTCTTTTCCTTACATTTCTTTGTGAGTTATTATTTGTTGTTTTTGCTATATTGCTTCAAATGTGTTTTTGTTAAAATATATACATGGTACTTTTTCATATTTAGTCTTATTTCTTTAGCTTTGGATATTATTAAGAACTTAACATATATTGTAACTGCAAAATAAAATTTTGAAATAAAATTGTATTGTTTTCTCTTAGAGTCAATATCTGTAATTCTGAAAAGGACAACTTCTTCCACATTGACAAATTTAAATTCATTCCTCAAAGGCAAAATTTAAGTACAGTGGTATTCCAAAATGTCACACTGTTAGAATCTTTAGGACTTTAAACAAAAAAGAAAATGTGTCTACTTGCCAGCTTTTTCATTAAATGGACTCAATGTATGAAAAAGGATGTTATTTTTCACTTTTGATATGAGCACAATTTATGGTGCTATCTCATTGTAATTCATATTATTCTTTCCTTTGTCACATGTAAAAGTATTCATAATGTTATTTTGTGAAGTGAAAAAGAAAAAAATGGAATGACATATAATTGTCAGTATAATAAAATGAATCTCCTTAGCCAATTAATACTGACAAGGTATTCGATTGAACTAACAGCTCTGAAATCCATCATAAGTCCTTATCAAGCCCATTTCCTCTGTGTTCACATTTTATGGCTGTAAGTTGTTGAAATCTCATAGGCTTGGAACAGTTACAAAACTGGTAGGTAGCAATGTAACTTTATTTCAAGCTTAAGTGTAAAAGTTTGTTTTCAGTCACTAATTCAAGGCTTATTTCCCCAAGGAAACTATCTGTGAGCCCCCTGATTCAGCATGCTCCTCAACTGAAAGGAGCTAGAGGGTATCAGTTTCATGTACTTTTATTTCCTGTCAATCTCAGTGTAATCCCCTGATCACATCTACTTCTTATAGACAGGACCAGCAATATTGATGATGTACAAATTAAGAAAACCAAGTCATCAATAAGATTGCTATAATTCAAAATTTTTATTTTCTACTGTTTCGTCCATAAAAAATCATTCTAAATACCAAATTTTTTCTAAAGTTAGCTTTAGCATTCATTTTGATGTGATAATTACCTTTTTCATTAAAACCAATTGATATATGTTTTATTATTATAATCAATGTATTTTCCTAGTTCCATTTGTTTATTCATTCATTCAATAAAAAAATTAACAAATTGAATGTTAAGCTCTTATACATCTTTGGAATGCATCAGTGAGCTAAAGAAAGATCTTTGCCTTTAGAAGCTTATATTCTGACAGAGGGATAAAATAATAGACATACACAACAAATTATGAAACCATAGAGAAAGTTGAACTTGATAAGTGTTAAGAAAATGGAGCATTACTCTAACAGTGGAAGTAGAAGGCAGCATATACATCAATGTGAAGAACATGTTAGCCAACAATTTATCCCATCTTATTGTTTTTCTGTCTTTCATGTCCCCATTAGCTGTCAGAATGATCAGACAACTAATTCTTTATTGAATAAAAATACCATTTCTTTCTCTCCCTCCCACTCTCATCATTCAGTTTATTATATTAAATAATTTCTAATTTGCATTTCATACAAACTAGCTACATATGGAAATATTTATTTCTTTGAATTAACTGCCCTTTGCGCTTCTTTTCTTAGGTAATATATTTTCCTATCATTTTTATTGAGTCATTGATCTCTTTTATCACTAGGCGCTACTAATTTATTCAATCAGAATAGGAGCCCGCTGTTAGGTATTGCCAGTTTTTTCCAGTTTGTGTTTCTGAAATTCCTTCTCTTTCTAGTAATATTGATATACAAATGCTTTTACTTCTAGTATTGCCATGTGTACAAAACACTTTTGTATCAGGCTTGTAATTTTGTTAAACATGATGATGGTTTTCTCTAATATTTCAGTGATTTTATTTTCTTGTTTAAATCTGATATGACTGACATTCTTATCACACTTAGAATCATACAGTGTACTTCCCCGGTTGTTAGGCTTTTGTTTCAGTGACATTATTTTGAAATTTTCTCCCTAATATTTTAAATTTCTACAATGATTTAAATTATGCTTCTGTTACGTATGGAAGTTCAATTTGAATTAATTCATTTTTCCCACTTTTCTGCCTGACTATATTGCATATTTACAGTTTTTAAACTGCAGCTTTACAATGTCCTTTAATGTGTACAAGGAAAAAATTTCACTTTCTCTTAATTCTTATTTTACTGCAATTTGTTGAAACTTCTTGTACATTAACAAGATAAAGTCAAATATATTGGAATATTCTTTACACAGAGGGAGTCTAGATTTCATCTTAGACTCTTTAAACAGAGTTAAATGGGAGTTGTCTAACTGGTCAGCCACCCTAAAAGTCAAGGCTCTCAGCATTCAGGTTATTACCCTGTTTCCTTTGCCCCTTGCCTGCTGCCTGGCAATGCCATAGGCAAGCCCTGATTGTCATTGTCACCGCAAGTTACATCATCTTCCCCAGAGTTTCCTATCAAAGAAATCATATAATTTGTATTAATTCAGTATTGGTCACTAACACTTCCTATAATGTCACAGAGATCAACTGATTCATGTTGTATATATTTATAGTTTATTCCTCTTAGACTGAAATAGTATCACATTGTATATATATAGCATAAACTACATTAACTTTCATCTGTTGACCAAAAATTACTGGGTTACTTTGTAAGTGCCTATTTAATTATATAATAAACTACCAGTTCTCTCCAACCACAGCAGTGCACATGCTCACTCCCAATGGACAGTATCCATTTACTTCACCCTATTGCCAACAATTACTATTGTTAGTTGGTTAACATCATTCACTCTGATGGATATTCAGTGGTATTTTATTATCCTTTTAATTTGCATTTCCCTGATGACTAATAATATTAACAACCTTATGTTATTATTGACATTTTGCCTATTTTATTTTTGAGATGTCTATAAATCTTTCACCTATTTTGATTTGGTAATAATGAATATTCTCTTATGTCTACTTTTAATATGAAGATTAATAACTTACCTTGAATTTCATTTTGTGTAATAACATGATTTCTATTCTATTATGTTAATGTGGTACTATACTGGGCAATTGTTTTGGGATGGAGTTAACCTTTGATATATATTGGTTGAACATCAGTGAAGATCCTTTTTGGTTTATTACATTAGTTTATTTTGTTATTAGACTTCATATCATTATCAGAGCTATAATGAGCATATACAATAGTGGATCAGAGAAGTTCACCTACAACATTCAGAGAGTCTTCCCATGCTGGGATGGCTCTCCTCAAATCATGGGATCAAATCCTTTCATCTTTGTTCTTTCACTAAACTCTGCCTGGAGCTTTTCTTTCCCTATAAGCTCCATTAAGTTTGTTCTCGATCATGTTATCAGATCTGTATTTACATTATCATTGTCTTCAAATATTTCTGTTTTTCTATTAATTATTATTTCTCTAATGTTCTATCAAAGTTTATGCATTTAAATTTCCTCATTTTGTCACACTATTATTCTATTTGTTTCTTGTTTTTAAGCAAATAAGCTTCTTTTTGTCTTTTGTGATGCTGATGATGCTTGTGTTTAAATTCTGGATTTCACTTTTTAATACTATGGGTGCTTAGTTGAATAATCCATTACAACAACAACAACAACAAAAAGTCACTGAAGTCAACCAGCAACAACAAGTACTACCCATGGGACCTTGGAAAAATTCCTTCACTCAGACTTAGTTCCTCAGTTTCATTTTCAAATGAATGAGATGTAAAACTTTACTTATGTCTTGTGTTGATTGCAGAGACTGAATGAATACATTTGTCCAATGTCTGGGAGTGAGCATCCTGCCAACGAGCACTTACTCTCTTAGCTACCTGTATTGAATTCTTTGATGGAAACCTCTCCAGCTCCACTTTATTGTGGTCTTCTTTCTTTGCATTTCCCTTGTATGCCTTTGTCCATTATCTTTCTTTACATTTTTTATTCACTGATGTTTATTACTTTAACATATCATTAGATTCTCCTTTTTGTCAAAACTTTTATATTTAGTATGTATTTAATATATTACATTTGTGTTTTTATTGTTTGGGTATGTTTTTCTTGGTTCTTCCTTACCTTATAGTTTACATTCTGCTTGAAATACAATTTTAAAAATCTCTTTTAATATATGATCTTTATTTTTCTTATTTTGTATTACCACATTGACTCTGATATGTTATATGACTCTGTCATCAGCCTTCAATACTTGTTTCTGGTAGGCATAACAATTTTATCTTTGGATAACACACTGGATCTTTATTCTGTAGATCTCTTCCATTTCCTTCACTCTATTGGCTGTGATGATTTTTTTCATGTATCTACTTCCTCAGACTTCCCATTTTTTTTTCACCTGGACTAATCAAACTTATTCTTCATTTATGTTCTTGGGTATATTTTTGTCTATATTTTAAATTAATATTAATTTTATTTATTTATTTTATTATTTTGATTCCTTGTACACAGATGGGATACAACTTTCATTTCTCTGGTTGTACACGCAATAGAGTCACCCTGTTTGTGTAATCATACATGTACATAAGGTAATGATGTTTGTCTCATTCTATTAACTTTTCCTTCCCCACCTCCTCCCCACCCCTCATTTTCCTCTACATGATCCATAATTCCTCCATTCTTGCCTCCCTCACCTGTTATGTATCCTCGTCCACTTATCAGAGAAAACATTTGGTCTTTGGTGTTTGGGGGATTGGCTTATTTCACCTAGCATATTTTCCAACTCCAATCATTTATCTACAAATGTCATAACTGTATTTTTCATGGCTGAATAATATTCCATTGTGTGTATACACCACAGTTTCTTTATCCATTCACCTATTGAAGGGCTTCTAGTTGGTGCCACAATCTAGCTACTGTGAATTGAGCTGCTATAAACATTGATGTGGCTGTGTCACTGTAGTATGCAGATTTTAAGTCCTTTGGGTATAGGTCAAGGAATGGGATAGCTAGATCAAATGATGGGTCCATTCCAAGTTTTCTAAGGAATCTCCATACTGCTTTCCAGAGTGGCTGCACCAATTTGCAACCCCACCAGCAATGTACGAGTGTACCTTTTTCCTCACATCCTCACCAACACCTGTTGTTGTTTGTATTCTTGATAATAGACATTCTGATTGGGGTGACATGAAATCTAAGGGTAGTTTTGATTTGCATTTCTCTTATCACTAAACATGTTGAACATTTTTTCATATATATGTTGATTGCTTATAGATCATCTTCTGTGAAGTGTCTGCTCATTTCCTTAGCCCATTTATTGATTGGGTTATTTGCATTATTGTAAAGTTTTTTGAGTTTGTTATAAATTCTGGAGATTAGTGCTCTATCTGAAGTATGTGTGGCAAAGATTTTCTCCCACTCTCAAGGCTCTCTCTTCACATTGTTGATTGTTTCCTTTGCTGAGAAAAAGCTTTTTAGTTTGAATGTATCCCAATTATTGATTCCTGCTTTTATTTCTTGTGCTTTGGAAGTCATGTTAAGGAAGTCTGGTCCTAAGCTGAGATGACACAGATTTGGACCTACTTTTTCTTCTATTATGTGCAGGGTCTCTGGTCTAATTCCTAGGACCTTGATCCCTTTTAAGTTGAGTTTTGTGCAGGGTGAGAGATAGGGGTTTAATTTCATTTTGCTGCATATGGATTTCCAGTTTTTCCAGCACCATTTGTTGAAGAGGCTATCTTTTCTCCATTATATGTTTTTGGCTCTTTTGTCAAATATAAGATAAGTGTATTTATGTGGGTTTGTCTCTGTGTCCTCTCTTCTGTACCATTGGTCTACTTTTCTATTTCAGTGCCAATGCCATCCTGTTTTTGTTACTATTGCTCTGTAGCATAGTTCAAGATCTGGTATTGTGATACCTCCTACTTCGCTCTTCCTGCTAAGAATTTCTTTGGCTATTCTAGGTCTTTCATTCTTCCAAATGAATTTCATGTTTGCTTGCTCTATTTCTATGAGGAGTGTCATTGGAATTTTAATTGGAATTGCATTGAATTTGTATAGTGCTTTTGGTAGTATGGCCATTTTGACGACATAAATTCTGCCCATTCAAGAACATGGGAGATCTTTTCATTTTCTAAGGATTCTTTAATTTCTTTCATAGTTTTCTGTACTTTTCATTGTAGAGGTCTTTCACCTCTTTTATTAGACTAATTCCCAAGTATTTTATTTTTTTCAAGGTTATTGTGAATGGGGTAGTTCTCCTAATTTCTCTTTCAGAGAATTCATCACTGATGAAGAAAAATGCATTAGATTTATGTGTGTTGATTTTATATACTGCTACATAACTGAATTCATTTATGCGTTATAGAAGTTTTTGGTGGAATTTTTCGGCTTCTCTAAATATGGAATAATGTCATTGGCAAATAGTGATAGTTTGAGTTCTTATTTTCCTACTTGCATCCCTTTAATTTCTTTGGTCTGTCTAATTGTTCTGGCTACAGTTTGAAGGCTGATTTTGAATATAAGTGGTGAAAGAGGGCATCCCTGCCTTGTTCCAGTTTTTAGAGGAAATAGTTTCAGTTTTTCTCCACTTAGAATGGTGTTGGCCATGGACTTAGCATAAATAGCCTTTACAATGTTGAGGAATGTTCCTACTGTCACTAATTTTTCTAGTGTTTTGAGCATGAAGGAGTGCTGTATTTTATCAAATGATTGTTCTGCATCTATTGAAATAATCATATGATTCTTAAGATTATGTATGTTGATGTGGTAAATTACATTTATTGATTTCCAGATGTTGAACCAATCTTGCATCCCTGGGATGAAACCCACTTGATCATGGTGCACTATCTTTTAGTATTTTTTATGAGATTTTTCAGCACAAGGATCCTTCTCTAAAATAGACCATGTGTTATACCACAAAGATATTCTTAGCAAATACAAAAAAATAGAGATACTACTTTGTATTCTATCAGATCATAATGAAATTAGAAATCAATGGTAAAATAAAAAACAGAAACTACTCCACCACCTTGAGACTAAATAATATGCTATTGAATGATGCATGGATAGCAGGAGACATCAGGGAGGAGATAAAAAATTCTTACAGGTAAACGAGAACAATGTTACAACATATCAAAATCTCTGGGATGCTCTGAAAGCAGTACTAAGAGGAAATTCATTGCATGGCACACATTTAATGAAAGAAGAAAAGTCAACAAATAAATGACCTTACATTACAGCTCAAAGTCCTAGAAAAAGAAGAAGAGATCAACACCAAAAGTAGTAGAAAACAGGAAATAATTAAAATCAGAGTGAAAAATCAATGAAATTGAAACAAAAGAAACAATTCAAAAAATTGACGAAACAAAAAGTTGGTTCTTTGAATAAATAAACAAAATTGATAAACCTTAGACACACTAATGAAGAGAAGGAGAGAGAAAACTCAAATCACTGAAATTTGTCATGAAAAAGGAAATATCACAACACACACTACTGAAATACAAAACATAATTAGAAGCTATTTTGAAAACCTATACTCGAACAAAATAGAAAATCTTGAAAACATCAACAGGTTTCTAGAGACATAGGATCCACCCAAATTGAATCAGGAGGACATACATAATTTAAACAGATCAATTTCAAGCAATAAAATAAAAGAAGCCATAGAAAGCCTACAACCAAGAAAAGTCCAGGATCAAATGGATTCTCAGCCAAATTCTACAAGATCTTCAAAGAACTCATTCCAATACTCCTCAAAGCATTTCATGAAATAGAAAAGGAGGGAACCCTTCCCAATTCATTCTACGAAGCTGGTATCACACTGATACCAAAACCAGACAAAGACACATCTAAAGAAGCTTCCAACCAATATCCCTAACGAACATAGATGCAAAAAATTGTTGTCTAATTTTTTACATCTTCAAGTTTTTATACCTGTATTACTTGACATCAGATTTAAGTAACATTCTTTTCCCCTCACTTTAAAAGATATGATAATCAGTATATTTACAACATTTTGAATATTTTTAACCCACTTTTTATTTTCTAAATGTTAACATTATTTCATTTCTCTATGTTCACAGAGTATATTTAGCTGAACTTAATGCCCATTGCTGGATTTTATAGTATCTTATTTTATTTCTCAACCAGCTGAACTCACCTGTATAAGTGTTTGCTCAACACAAGAATGAGATTCCCTAAAAAATTTTTGTTTGAAAAATTTGCCTTTTGCATTTATATTCTAGTTTTTCTTTTCCTAATGACTTTTTCTTTCCCCAATGACTTCATAAAAATAACCATTTTTCTTCTAGCTCTGAATTTTTAATGGTAATATCTTATGACAGAAACCTTTAAAAAAATAATAGGAGATAGTTGAAGCTCCCACTCCAAGTCTACAGCCCCTGTCTTCTCCAAGTGCAAATTTATTTCAATTACTGTTCAGGGAAGAGTCTTTTGAAAAGACAGCCCCAGTTGGTGTTCGAGACAATTGTAGTGACAGTTCAAGTGGACCCAGGTATAGACCCACCAGCAGCAAACTTCGGTGTTATGCAGATGAGGATGGTTTTTCAGGCTGCAGAGTGCAGCAGTTATGGGTAATGGAGGCAATGACTCAGCTTTCAAACAAAGCCTGGAAGACCAGGCAATGTGTGGCATGGTCACAGTCCATGGAAACAAACACTGACAGGAAAACACATGGAGCTGTGCAAGTAACCCCAGCTGCAGTGGAGACCCTAGAAAGTCAGAGATGCCAGGAACATGGAATGTCTGCCTATGTCTGCCGAGGGAAACTGCAGTAATCGAGCAGAACCAGCCTGATAGTGCAGTCCTGTGAACCAGCAAGGCCATGGTGAGACAGTCGAGAATCACCAAAGGAACAAAGAGCAGATAAAATCCATAACCTATTACCCACTAAAAGCATGTCCCTACTATCCCTCTCTTTCAACAATGTTGTTATGTGTCCTTCTTTACCTTCATACTTCTATAAGATTGTCCATGAAAACCAGGTTCAGGATGACATTGGTGTCTTCTGCAGAAGAAATTCCTTAAAAGCTACTATGTTCAAGTGGAAATTTACCAGACCCTAGCCCACCCCAGCAACTCCATCAAATTCTGACCTCTTCCTTGTTCAGGGTTCAGACTGATTTCTCTCAGTAAGTGCTGTTCCTCTTCATCTCAAGGTGAGGAATCCAATTACCCACTTAAAGTCTTACCTAGGTATTGATGCTCATTTCATTTGATTTTGTTCCTACCATCACTAATTCACAAGTTCCCATCTCTGGCATTAATATAGACAGGGCTATCCAAGTCCTCAGGAACCCAGATCATGCAAGTGTGTCCCTGATGGCAGACACAGGGCAATAGGATTTAATGTTTTCCCTGAAGGGTTTTGGTCTGGTTTTGGTCTGATTGCTCTTAGCTATTTTATTGTTACTGTTTTTGAAATGGGAATGTTTGCCCTATGCCATTGTATTTTGGAAGGATGTAACATGTTCTTAAGGTCTTACAGGGGCTTTCAGGTGAGTTTGCCCTGAATCTCAGAGGAGATGTTGGACTTGAACTTTTGAGTAATACTGGAACTATTCCAACTTTGAGGACTCTTAGAGAGGGACTGAACGCAATTTTCACTGTGAAATAGACACGAGGCTTTGGGGCCAGGCGCAGAATGCTGTAGTTTCAACTTTAAACATCGCCCACCCACCCATATGGTAAAGGCTTGATCCCCAGCAAGGCACTACGGGGAGATGGTGGAATCTTTTAGACTGACATCTAAGGGAAGTTTTAGATTACTGGGGGCATGCCCTCATAGGGGTTTTGGTACTGTGGTCTCTTTCTCCCTACCAATTTATTTTTCAAGTTAGTTTTGTCTGTGACTGCAAATTCCATTTTGTTTACATCCTTGCTAACTTTTATGTGCTTGGACATTTAGATTTTAACTCTTCTGTGGAATTTCATGGAATCCCATTTAGTTTATTTTGCAACCATTCAATAAGTGATGTTGAGCATCTTTCCATGTTTTTATCATTAGTTTATCTTTTCAAATCTCTTTCCCATCTAAACTGGTAATTACTTTTCTTATGATTGGCTTTGAGATTCTTTATATATTCTAGATATAATTCTTTAATAACATATATGGTTTGTGAATACTTTTTTCCAGTCTATGGTTTCTCTATGTATTTCCTTGACACTATCTTTTGAAGAGCAGACATTTTCAGTGACCTAAATGTCTTCAGAAAATAAATTCCCAAACTTTCAAATGTCAACAGTCCTTGCTTTGGAACACAAGGACAAAACTTCATTTTTTTTTTTTAAGTTTGGTGATACTAAATTAACAATGTGCTAACTTTTAGGTTCCATTAAAAAAATCATTACAAATAGAATCAGCGAATAAACTTTTTTAAATCTTAGCTCAAGATTTATGTTCTCCACATTCAAAATGCACATACTAAAGACAGATTAAAATTGTTAATGCATTGTATCCCCAACTCCTGGACTGGAGCTCAACAATTTTGGCAATATGATAGAAAAGAGGAAAACAAACATCAGTATGGTTTAGAGTTGGGGCAATGTTATTTACAGATTTTTAATCATTTTAATAACATTTTATCAGTGTAGACTCTATGACACCTAGGAAAGTTTTTGTCATCCATGTTTTTAACATTGACTTCAACAGATCTATCTTGAACTGAAGTTAGATTGATGGTATAGATTTTAAAAATTAAGTTGAAAATAAAAATCCTTCATATAAGGTAACAAGTTAAATATTTCATATATACACGTCTTTCTAATTTGAAATCTGAGCATTTATTTTTTTATTTTAGTTCATTGTACACAAATGGAGTACAACTATCATATTTCTGGTTGTACACAAAGTAGAATCATACAATTTGCCTATTCATACATTTACATAGGGTAAAGATTGTAGGGGTTTTTAGCCCCTTCACCCCTCTCCACCTGTGAAAAGGGGAAAGAAGCTTGCCAGGCAAGGCGGGACCGGGAAAGGCAAAGGCCGGCTGACCGCCCGCACCCAGTCCTCCAGCGGAGGACAATCAGACACATCGGGGAGACCAGTCACAGCAAGAACTCATTTATTGAGGAAGGCACACATCTCTTATGCAGGGTGAGGGCCAAGAGGGGGCCAATCAGCTCAAAAGTTAGCAGACCATAAACGGTTCATGAAAGTTAGCTCCCATGTGAAGGTACACGGGCATGCACTGATCTCGTTCCCGGAACTATTGTGGGCCAATCCCCAGTGGTGGTCCCATTCGGCGTCATTACCTTTGGTAATGCCTCAGGGCCTCAGGTCGTGTCTGCGCTCCAGGAAGTGAGGAGCAGCTTAAGAGTTAGGTGTCCTTTTCAGAGGCTAAGCCTGCGAATTAAGCTTTGTTTCTCTCTTAGCTGATGTGTCCTTCATGGCTCCCAACAGTGAGTTAACAAATTGTTTTCTTATTATTCATCTTGCAAAAATTTGTACATTATATTTTTCTCATATTTAAAGTTTATACCCCCAAGAAAAACTTATTTATCCAACCTCAGCCTATGCAGCTTTCTTGTGTGACAAGACATTCAAGACAGTCTTGTAGGAACTACTTAACCCCAAACCCTCTTCATTTTTGAGAGAATGATCTAGTTCTCCCTCAAACACACTTAATTTTCTCTAACTTTGCATCTTTGTTGCTACTGAAGCTATCATGCTTTTGCATCTTACACAAATCACACTCATTCTTCAATTCTCAGATTAAGTTCAGTGACATCTAGGAAGTTTTCCAGAATGCCATGCTTTCTTACTTTGAAGGTTCTGTTCTTCAAATATCAACACTGAACAGAGGGTACCTTTCATCTTCAGTAAGTATCTCATGTTTTGCTTTCAAAAGAACGCAAAATAAAATTGTGGGACATTGTCAGATCTTGTTTAATATGCTCAGTTAGTACTGAAGCATACTGACTGTTACAAGGGAATGTTTGGTTTGGGCATATGTGAGCAACCCAAGCATTTGTTTCAGTTGAAAGCATTTGTTTCAGCAGAAAATTTGGTTTTCATATTGATATGTGATTTTCCAAGTAGGTTTCCAATTGTAGCATAGTGAGCATTTGGTGGATGGTAGTTAGGGTGGCCAAAAGCTTCTGCACATGTTGATAATGGCCTGGGGACTCTCCTGAGGTTCTGGGCCTCTTCTTTTACTGGTGTCTAGTTAGCAATTGATCATGGAGGTGTGAATTATACCTCCCACACTTTCATTTAAAGGAAAATAAAAAATTATATAAAGTCACCAAAAATAATTTTTTATCCATTTGTCTGTTGGTGGGTGTTTAGGCTGTTTCCAAAACTGCCTCCACAGTCTTAAAAAAGGACATCTGTGCTTTCTAGAGACTTTTAAGATCTTAAGAAATAGAATATGTAGGGAAAAGAATATGTCAAATCCTTTCTGTCTCTACTTTCCTCTTAGAAGTGCTTTAAGTAGACTAGCCCTGAAGAACTCAGTGGAACCAACCTTGGGTTCCGGGCTTGTGCAGGGGAACAGAACAGCTGTGCCTAAAGCCCCTCATTTCTCCTGATGTTTATTAAGACACGAATTTTAGTTTTCAGTTATTGAAGAGAAATCTGGAATAAGATAATGTGAGAGTGTGGAAAGTTCCAGCAGTCCCTCAAATCTGTTCTTTATTTGTCAGTGTCCCACTAGATGCTCCATTCCTTAGCTACCCTGTGGCCGGATGATTAAATTATCACCAAAAGGATATGAAAGGCAGTGATGAAACTTCCACCTGAGAAGCCTGTGACACTCTTTGGTCTAGACTTTCTGCATTGTTTTCCTTTCCACACAGAATAGACCATGGCTATGGCACTAATTCAGTGTCAACAGTGAGGTAAGAACAGTGCCATAGGTCATATGGTGACAGTATCATGGATTGTTTTATGGCAGAGAAGCCACATCTTTTAGAAGAGATATGTAATTTAGGTTTTCTTCATTATAATTATCTAACACAACATTGACTATTACGATAAATATCATATCAACCAGTTGATAGAGGTGTTAATTTTGGAATAATACTTTTCTCTTAAAGTACTTTTCTCCTAGATAAAGGTTATTTCTTTAGTACAGACATAATATCTGAATGTATAAAATAGTTTTTATGTCACTACTTGATTTTTAGGTAGCTCACTTTCAATATATGTGTATGTACATATATGTGGACTTTTTTTTTTTTTCAAATAAAAGGGTTTTTTTTTCCACATTTTTTCTTGTGGATTTTGAACAAGGATTCTCAACTGAATGTCAAACCCTTAGTTTTTAATATAATTGAAATGAAAATAAAATTGTCAGATTATCTCACCATGATATACTATCAGTTTTAACCCAAGTACTAAAATAAAATAAAATACCATATAAAAATTTAATCAAGGAAATATATTAAAAACTAAATCAATAAAGAAATCAATGTTTTGTCTTTCCACATGGAATTTAACACATCAAACTCACAAGAATGTATTACATTCTATAAGCAAGGAGCATAAATGAAAATATAAATGCACCCAAATTATATCTTTCTTTTTTAGTTTTTATTGGTGCATTAAAATTATGCACAATAGTGAAATTCATTATGTGATATTCATGCATGCAGATAACATAATTTGATCAATCTCCTTCTGCAGTTTCTTTCCCTTCCCTTTTCTCCTTCCTCCCAGATTACCTAGCTTTCCTATAATAATATCCCTTCTACTACTATTTTTATTTTAGCGTATTCTAATTTTATACAAATATATGTATATACATACATGCATATGTCATTTTACTATGTCCATACATGGAAATAGCATAATTTGGTAGGGTTCATTCCCTAGTATTTCTTCATATCATTCTCTCCTCCCTCCCTCTCAATTTTTTTCCTCTATTGATCGCCCTTCCATTTTCTTGAGATTCCCTTTAGTTTTTTTCTTTCACAATCTCTCTCTCTCTCAATCTCTCTCTCTATCTTCCATGTGTGAAAGAAAACATTCAATTTTTGACTTTAAATCTGACATTTCATTTAGCATGATATTCTCCAGTTCCATCCATTTATCCAAAAATGATATAATTTCACTCTTTGTTATGACTGAATACAGTTCTGTTGTGTGTGTATACCATATTTTCTTTTTCTGTTTATCTATTGACAGGCACCTAGACTAATTTCATAATGTGGTTATTGTGAATTGCACTGCTGTAAACATGGGGATGCGTGCATCTGGCTTTAATTCTTTTGTATATATACTAAGGAGACAAATAGTCAGTTCATATGGTGGTTTCATAATCTTTTGTGTAGGAGCTATCACAAATTATAGAGTATGTAAAATAATATGAAAGTCAAGATCACCCAGTTACAAAGAAGCAATGTACCTGATAAGAAGAAACATTTTTCATATCCCTCCATTCTTCTCTTTTCCCTACCCACCCCCGCAGCCTGATTCTATATCATCATCCACTTATCAGGGAAAATATTTAGCCTTTGTTTTTTGGGGATTGATTCATTTCACTTAGCATGATAATCTCCAATTCCATCCATTTACCTGCAAATGCCATAATATTATTCTTCTTTATGGTTGAGTATTGTATATACCACAGCTTCTTTATCCATTCATCTGTTGAAGGGCATCTAGGTTGATTCCATAGTCTAGCTACTATGAATTGAGCTGCTATAAACATTGATGTGGCTGTATGAAAAATGGTGGAATGAGACAGACATCATTACCCTATGTACATGTCTGATTAACATGAATGGTTTGAATGCACATCATGCACAACCATAGAAATGAAAATTTGTACCCCATTTGTGTACAATGAATCAAAATGAAGTCTGTAAAAGTAAATAAAAAAAAGAAGACACATTTTAAGCCAGTTCTCTATAAGATACTACATCAGCAAGTAGTTTTTATACATTTTAATTTTGTCATGGATCCATGAATCAATGTGCAAATAACAAAATTTAGATAGTATAATATCTACATTAATGAATACAAACTACAAATGGACAAAAATGGTCATTAGGACTTAGGTTCTTATTTTTCAAATGTCTCTGGCCAAGAGAACTGAAAATGGGGAGGCTAATATTAACCTTGCAAAATTTGTACCTAGTAGCTGCGGTGCCCAGATCTGCCCACCATCTCTGGCTGCGTGCCTACAACAGTGGGGTTCATAATCCAGCAGCAGCAGCAGCAGCAGCAATAGCAACATCAACAATGGCAACAACAGAACCTGGGTGTGGACCAGCTCACACTCTTCCCTGGGAGCACAGCAATCCGCTGTGTATAGCAGGCCTACCCATCTCATGTCCTGTCTTTTGTTTATTCTATTTTATTTTATTTTTATTTTTAAGCAGCAGTTGGGCCCTTGGCTAGCACTGGCAGTTCCAAATGACCTGGTACTTCTTCTGCCCAATGATAGAGAGCCATTCTTGTGGTCCTCCTCCACAGTGTCCAAGTATATCTAAGACAGAAATCTATTGTTTCTCTGCCCAGTGGAAAACGGTATTTCAGGTGAGTGCCTTCCTTCCCCAGTGACAACACCTTAGATAGAATGAGATGTTCAAAGATGCTGGGAAAATATTCTCCATCTTGTGGGTTTGGCATCCTCTGTCTAAGAGATCTCGAGGCTCAGGGCAACAACTCCCACCTCTGACATCAGCACCATCAGGTCCCCGGCCAGAGATGATGCAGTGCCAGGAGACAGCAGTCCAGAACAGCATTATGGGAGCTCACAAAAGTAAACTCATTGTAATCACAGCCCACCACAGAGGATATTATTGGGATAACAAATGTGAAGAAGCTGGCTACCTGCTAAAACAGAATTTGGATAGGGCCCACAGTCTCCTAATGTTTGAGCTACATGGTGCTGATTCAAAGGCTCATCTCTTCCTGAAATATTTAACTGACACACCTAAAATAATGATTTCCTGAATATCCTGGTATCTCACTCCTGGCACATAAAAGTAACCACCACAGTATAATTTATGTTTTACGTGGCACTTAATGACAGGTAAAAGGCAGCTTCCTTACAGGTATTTAGGGCATAGTATGTCACACAATTAATATAAATAGGTACACATATACACAAAATCATCTTATGTTTGTGCACATTAAATATACATACACAGAGCACCTTAAATCATTATGCAATTTTTACAAAATTATAGTAAAACTGAGGGTTGAAATAATAAATTGACTATTCTAGGTTCAGTAACATGAGAAGGAGAGGGCAAATTATTAAAATTAAACTTTGGTATGTCATGTGCAGACCTCATTCTACCATAGAGAAATTTTTCAAACCTAGGTTATTTTTGGTACCAGGGATTGAACCCAAGGGTACTTGACCAGGGAGTCACATCCCCAGTGCTATTTTGAATTTTATTTAGAGACAGGGTCTCACTGAGTTGCTTAGGGCCTTGCAAAGTTGCTGAGGCTGGCTTTGAACTCGCCATCCTCCTGATTCAGCCTCCCAAGCTGCTGGGATTACAGGCATGCGCCACCGTGCCTGGCTCATGAAATTTAATGTACTTACAAACCAAATAGTTTTGTGTTAACAATATTAAATAAAATATTGTTCCTAGTTTTATAACATGTATTTCTGTTTATATAACTATAGATGCATTGTCAAATACAGTTGTATAGAAAATATAAACAGAAATCACCTATTGGAGTTAACCTAATGTTCATTACATTAATAGTTTAGTGGCTTTCCTTTTTATTTAGTAATGGAACTATGATATTAACCAAGATCAAAATAAGAGAATAACTATAAGCAACTCTTACTTGGAGTAATTTGTCGACAACCAATAGATTCTCATACACCATTATGCTATTGCCATGCCCAAGAAACATTCTGTTTATCAGTGCATAACAATTTTCATATTTAGATAATGACTTTCTATAATAAGCCAAGTCTCCATATATTATTGCTAATTTGCTTGACATTGTGTTCTCACAAATAAAAATTATAGTCAAAATTATGTGTTAACCTTGGATACAGGCTTTTGTTTGTTTTCCTAATAAAATTGTAAAAGTGGAATAACAAGGTGAAATTTCATTAACATTAGAAAAATGTTAATGGACATAAAATCACCCTTCCCAAAGTTGTATCTTTTTACACTTTCATCTATATTATGAAAATCAGTAGTACATTTCTCCATTCCAAAGATCAGTGTACACTTTAAAATAAACAGGCATATTTAAATTTGCCTAAGAATTAAATTCAATCCATACTCTAACTTAGAAATATTTGACATAATTATGTTGCTTTCCCATTACAAGGAAAAATCTGTTTCTTCATGTGCTCGAGTCTTATTCTATCTCTCATAAAGACTACTATTATTGTGTTTAGCTCCATGCCTCTAGGACAGGAACAATATTATCACTGACTAATATCAGCACTTGACAATAAATACAATAAACAAACAGCTCAATAAAAATGAAAAAATACAAAATCATAAAATATTTTGTCATTTCATGCCTCTACCAATAATACAGAAATTACCTCAGGACAGTCTTTCTTCCAGATAAAACAGGGCGCTTCTATTTTTTTATTTTTGGTTATTTTTAACCCAGATACAGACCTTCAGATTTGGCATCATAACAAGCATAACCTTCTAGTCTGGGGAAAGTGGCTTTTGAGAAATCAGAGAGTAACAGGAGCACAATATTCTCGTCAGCCATCTGTCTGACCTCGGCACCTTAGCACAGTGTGCTGACATGGAGGAGTTTTATTGGGAACGGCTACAAACTCAGGTCTGTCATCCGTCCACACATCTGCCCTTCAGGCCAGAGAAGAGCAATAGCTTGTTTTCTCTTTTTCACCTTCCAAATATCATGTGAGTACACTATTTTGATGAAATATGGACAAGAATTTTGCTGACAACTATGTGAAAATAGAGAAAATATCAGGATGGTATAAATGGAAATTTTACACTGCAAACAAACTATGTAGAAATGTGATGATTTATTATCAGTCTGAAAAACAGTGATTACATTCTAAGAACATAACGCGAGAAGGAGAGAAGTGTCCAGAACATGCTTTATTGTCTTTCAGAATATGTTTGCTATGGTCTGCAGAGGGGGAGCCTGGGGAGATGAGCACAGAATGAGATGTTGAGTGAGATCAAGACGGTTGAGGTGAGGCTGAAGATCATGTTCATTTACTTAAATATCTTTCTACGACTCACCAATAACATTTTGTTAATGAATCTCCCTGAAAGAGAGCAAGTATGTTCATATGTAATTAGAGTACGTAATCTGGTGTTCAAAAAAATCCCTGGGAAATTGTCCCCAGTTATATTTACTGAGGATGGAAAATAAATGACAATTAATTGATTAATTGTTGATAATAATAACACCATAAGATTTAAAAAATAAATGGTAAAATTTAGAACAAAAATGATCTTTGAAGGTCAAGCATTCTAAAGTCTCATTTTAAAAATTAAGAAAAAAACCCCTAAGGATCAGAGAAGTTAAATATCTATCACACATCAAATGCATGCACAAGTATATGTTTCTTATTGCTAAGTTTCTGTTCTCTTTATGATGGTCTTTAGGTATGGAGAAGAAAGCTTTTATTTTCACCCATTTGGCATTCATTTATCAATTTTCAGTAATAACCCCCATCTTGATTTGGAAGTAATCATATTTTCATTGAATATATTTATCTTTTATTGGTCAAGATATTAGATAACTTTCTTCTCTGCCAAATTATGTGCATCTGACAGAACTAGGCAAAATAGATGATCTATAAGTTAAATACAGTCAGCTATAAAGTGCATAGGATTTAAAAAGTTGACTCTTTTTCTACAATAGAATCCTCAAGGGATCACTCATTACATTTTTCTACATAATTTAAGAATGGATAATTTCCCCTTAAATTCTATGATATGATTTACATAATCCCAAAAACTTCCTTCATGCTTGCAATAAGTATTTTAATTCTCATTCCTTACAATCAATCCTGATTCTATATAAATTCCATAGAATGGCTGCTCAGAATTGATGGGCAGGGTAATGTTGATGATGCATCCAATAATGTGGTGGTGGGGTAAAAGACTGAGAGAGATTATGTGCTATGTTCCATAAAGTGTTGGTCAATTCACAATGTGCAACTGGAGGAAGGATACTTTGGAGTGAGAATTGCAGCCATCCCCAGTTCTTTCTAAACACACTCAATAGTTCATAAAGATGCCTCTTCCATTTAAAATAAAATGGTATCCAACTTTATTAGTATGCGATTTAGCACATACTCCAGATAGCAGTGTGTAACACCAAGATGGCAGAGATTAGATGGAACCATGTAATCACCAATATAAAATCGGATAATTTGTTATTTTAGGCAGCTAAAATTACATGCAAATCATAAGTAGGAGAATAATCCAAATCCCAGAAATCTCTAGATGTGGATAAATAATTCATGTAAGACCCCCGAATATGGATAAACAAAGAAGGAAAAGTCTGTCCTTGTTAACATAGTTTTGATTTGAGACATATTGTGACCTATTACAATGATAATTGTCAAACTTTAGTTAGTTCACAGACCAAGTCTTTAAATATAGGCACCTTAGAAGAGGATCTGGTTTATAAAATCATAAGAGCACATTTGAACTCTCCTCTCAGTCTTGTACAAAAAGTCCTGTGATCATTAGCCTAGGTGACTGCACCCTTGGTATGAGTAAAGTACCTAAATCTTTTTAGGGAATATTGGATATTATTCTGAGACTACTTGATTCTTTCAGAAATCTGGATGCCACTGTTGTCCATGAGGCAGTGAGGCATTATGGGGAACAGATGACAAATATAGCTTGATTTCATGAGATCCTGTACCTAGGCATAGCTATTTTTGCCATTGTTTAATTGAGACATAATATCCGCGCATTTTATGGGGCTTACTATTTTAATTCAACACATTTATAGATTGTATAGTAATCAAATCTGGGTAATGAGGATTTCTATCTCATCAATCATTAGTCATTTTTATGTGCTGAGAATTTCATAATCTTCTAGTCATTTTGAATATCATGGATAGTTTTAAATAGCAGTTACCCTAGTGTGAGAAAGAGAAAACAAGGGTACTTGTTCCACTCTGTGTTTTTGGTGACACTTATTGAACTTCTTTCTCTTCCTCTTTCCTCCTGCAGCTATATGGATATAACTGGACATCACTATGTTGTGACATAAACCAGACACAGGAAAAAGTAACACATTCTCACTTATTTGTGGAAATCAATAGTCAACCTTGTAGAAGAATAGAAGGGAGTAGTGGCTACTATGTCCTGCATTTTTGATAACGTAGTAGAAAAAGATAAACTAAGCTCCTAGAAGAATCCTAGCATATAATTAGAGTTACTTTGGGTCCAAATCACAACATTGAGTCTCTTACTGTTTACCACGTACATTCCTGCATTAGCTCCTTGAAACCTTTAGAGGTAGGGATTTTGAAGAGCAGAATCAGACACTAATTAGAGTAACCATTCTATACATGTGTTTCTTATACATCAATATTCCCTCTGGCTTCCAGTGCATGGTTTGGGTTTATCTGCATTATAAGAAAAAAA
>JAJEJO010054086.1:0-11915 GCA_020662805.1 Glaucomys volans
GCTTTTCTGTGTTGGAATTTTAGTTTCGGGCTCGAAAAGGAATTATCTCATTAATGCTGAATGAAGGAAAGAATAATTCAGAGCATTGCATTTTAATATCATTGCACCATATGTATACTAATTCTCAACACAAGTGTATTTGAATATCTGATGTTCAGACATGAAAAAGTGATATCTCAATCGTTTGCAACCAACTTGCTCTGTCTTAGCATTTTTGCATAGAAGTTGTATGTTTTTCGTGAATAAAAGTCTGTTTGAGTCAAAAGGATGTTGTTTTTACTTTAAAATATATACCGCAAAATGATCTTTAATATCATAAATAATATCAAGAGTTTTTCTTGTTGTTTGGTGGCATATGTTTGGCAAAGAACAATAGTAAAAGGCTTTGAAGTGGCAAGGCTGATTTCAGAGAGGAAGGTTCACAGGTGTTGAAGCTGTATGGGCCTCAGATGTTCTTAAAGATCTAAGACAACAGAATTTCTCTCCAAACCATTAAAGTCTGAAGAGCAACTGAACAGATGTTCATTCTTTCATTTAATATTTCAGACAGCTGCATAATGGCACTGTGTTGTTTTTTCACTTTTTTTTAATAACATTTAGAAACTAAACTTGGTTTAAGGTCACTTCTGATGACAGTTTGAACTGGTCTCACAGCTGTTTAAATGTTTTTGACATCTGCCTGGGAAGATGGAATTCCTGTCTTCCTTCTGCCTGAATTGAAGCTACATGATGTTTTTAAAAACTATTTTTTGTTCTTTTACAAAGTCAAAAAATGAAATTATTTATGTAAAGGTAGCGTATTTGAATGTGTGCACCTGTGTATACCCCTTGCCTCTATCTGCGCACTCCCAAAAGATGTATAACTCCTTTCTCCCAGAACTATTATAATATAAATGTCTCATATGTAATTAAAATTAAGAGGGTTTACTTCATTCATACTTTATGAGCTATAAAACATTATGGCTTATAAAAAAAAGAATTCCCAAATGTTCAGTGTCTCTTCCCCAAGAGGTATAGCAGATGGCAAGCTCAGGTATATTAAATGTAATCTGGGTAATAACCTTAAATATACTTGCAATTATTAGACATTAGTCTGTATATTTGCATGAAAGAACTATGGGATGACCAGATCTCAGCTGGTTGGAATCTATTTTCCCCATGGCTTGTGGGTTATATATAGGAACTTACAGACTACTCAGGGTGTTTTCAAGTCTTCTGCAAACCTTAGTTGGGAGACTTCTGTGATGCCATATGACAGACAGAAAAGGAAAAACTTCTGAGTGTTTAAAGTTTTAACCTGATCCAAGGGATTAGTACTATGTTTTGCTTCGGAGTAAGCAGAAGTAACTATGAATAAACTAAATGTGAGAAAATGTGGTGGACCTAGAGGTGCTCCTGTAACATTGCTCTGGACAGAATGGAACTATTTTCTTAAAGAGCTATGCATGGTTCTAACTACAGGATTAAAATGTAGGGCTACCAAAAGCACCCTACTATTCAGGTGGTGAGGGCAAAATAAATTGCTGGCTCCTAGAAAGCCAGGAACTATATGGATACATCTTACAAGAAACTAGACCTCCTTCAAAACTACCACTGGCTTTCTTTGTTTCAAAACATCATATTGTACATGCTAAATATGTGGAATTTTATCTGTCAATTAAATAACAACAATAATTTAAAAAATAACTACCAGAGGGAAGCAACATAGACAGAAGACATGGACTTGTGGGTGTGCATCACATTGAAGTACGGAATCACATCACATACAACACAAGGTATGACTCTTCTCATGTTAGCTACTAGACAAGTGTAAGACACTGACATTACTGGATTATAGCTAAAGCCAACAAAATTCACATGCCATTGTCTCCATTTTATATATGGAGGATCTAAATTTTCAAAATCTTAACAAATGTGTCTAGGACCCATGGCTAGTAAGAAAAATATTCAAGTTCATATTTACTTAAAAAATTATTGTCTTTTCGTTACATCATAAGATAGTGCCAGTATCTCATTATTTAACAGCCATTGCACAAATCACTATTTTGTTATAGTCTGATATAGCAGTATTATATTCCTTGATTAACAAAGCACTTGCCAAGTCTATGAAGTATATAGAATCTCATACATGTGTTATGGTTTGGAGATGCAGTATCCTCCAAAGGCTCATATGTGAGACAATGCAAAATTGCTCATGATGACATCATTAGTTTTTGAGCACTGTAACATAATCAGTAGATTAATTAATTTGATAGATTAGTAATTTTAAAGAACTTCTGTACTGGTGTAGTGTAGGCAAGTGGTTTGTGACTCAGGGAGGACCTTTGGAGTTCATATTGTGTTCCTTTTTTGTCTCAATTTCCTGCCCCTCCTCCCTTAATTATTTATAACCTGTTGAATAGACCTTAGCAAGGTTTTTTTTTTTTTTTTTTTTTTTTAGGAATTTGGTGTTTGGGTTATGAGTTGGGATTGGGGGTTGTGATATAATTTTGGTGATGGGAGGGTCCAGGCTATCTGGTAGGTATGAGCTGATCTTGTAACAAGCTTTATCTTAGTGGGATGTAACTATGCCTGGGGAGGTTTAGACATACCAGACCCCCGATTTTCAGGAGCTTATTTGTCAGATAAGTCATTCTGTGGTTTTCAGTCACCCTCCATTGTGCTTTCCTAGGCCATCCATGCTTGGCTGACTAGCTACATAATATGGTCAGTTGACAGCTCATGTCCTTCATTCCTTTCAGTTTTATTGTGGGTCCCACAGAAGGTTCCAGAGAATCGCACCCAGGTCTACCTCTTGACATTTGACTGATAACAAAATTGAATTGGACTGCCGCGTTCCCACACTACATGGTTTTACATGATAGAGGGGACATTTTACTATTATAGTAACATGAAAGACCCAAAGCATCTTGGCATTACCCTGGCCCCTGGTGATTCATTCTAATTGGAACTTGTTCTTACAGATTTTATGGTTCTGGGGGTTTGCTTTTAATTGTCCCATCTCCCTGAGTTCTGGAATCTTATCTGTGCAAAGGTCACCAAAGTCCCCCCATAAACTTATGTTCTTATTTTGGGCAAGTAGAAGTCTTTTGGACCTACATTTCTCCAGCAGGTAACAGGTTGTTTGCTGAGAAATGTAACATATCCTAGCCATTAGGTCAGCTAAATTGTTTTTTAAAAGAAAGCAAGTGGGGTTTTGCAGAATAGGTCCAATTTATATAATTATCTCACTACCTTCATGTTCCCACCACTCATATCTGTCTCTTGCCTACTGGGTCTATATCATATGTTTATATTGACATATTTCATTTTATTTATGGTTGTTCTGTTAACATTAATGTCAAAAGAGATACTTTGTTTTGGAAGAATATTGCTTGTTAAGTAGTTTTGTTCTACTGCTGCTATTTAATATTGCACTCCAAGTCATAGAAATTTCAATAGGGCAAGAAAAACATGAATAAAATGCATTCAGATTAGTGAAGAAGAAATGAAATTATCTCCACTCCCAGATGCTGCAGCTGTAACTGTATAAAATCCAAGAGAATCTATAAGAAACAGAAACAATAAACCTTCTGGTTTTAAGTGATTAGCGAATGTGTAGGACAAAAGAATAGTATAGAAAAACTTGCATTTCATGAAAAGAGGAATAAAGAGCAACTGAAAATTTTAAAAGTAATATTATCCACAGCATTTTCCTCAAAACAATGTTCATAAATAAATCTTATGCAACATGTAAACTTTCTGCATGCTGAAAACTAAAAATGCTAATGAGAAAAATCAAAGAAGATCCATATACATAGTGATGTATTTATCTTCACAGTCTGGAAGACTCAATTTGGTTAGGAGTCTACTGTTCGTCAAATAAATTTATTCAATTTTTTGCAATACCAGTGAAAATGTAGATTCTTTTTTAATATGAACAAGTCTAAAATTTATGTGGAAAGTTAAAGAAACTTGAGTAGTTAATTTTGAAAAAGAACAAAGTTGGACAACTAATTTTTTCAGACCTTAAGAAACACTACACAACTATAGCAGGCCACAGAGTGGAATGCTGGCGAAAGAAAAACTCATGGGCCAACAATAGAGCAGAAGATCTGGAAATAGACCTACAAACAAACTTCAACTGAATTTTGATAATTGCACAATAGAGACTTACTGAAGAAAGAATAGCCTTGTCAACAAATCAAGTTGCAATGTCTGGATACCCATATGCAAGAAAAAATAAACACATCACTCAAAATAATTAATTCAAACTAGATAATTCTTAATATAAATCAAACAGTTATAAAACTTTAAGAAGAAAGTAGGGTGAAAAACTACCTTGGTCATCTTACAATAGAATTCTTAGGTAGAATTCATAGACATGACTCTAAAAACACTATCTTAAACAAAATTAGATAAATAGCAGTTCATTAAATTAAAAGAAAAACATTTACTTTGTGAAGGACACTGTTAAGATGATAAAGAGGCAACCTACAGTCAGGGATGGGTATTGCCAATGTCATTTCAGACGAAGGACTTATGTTCAAATGCAGAAAGAAATCTCGAACAAAATAACCAGAAAACTAGAGTTGGGGCTCAGAGAACAGTTCCTGGAGGCTGGGGCTGGGACATGGCCAGAGGCTCCCAAGTTGACTTGTGCTCACTCCTCTCAGGGACCCTTGTTTCTCCTCCTTCTGGTGCAGATACAGACTTTCTACCAAGTTCACATTTCTGCCTAACTGGATCCACCAAAAAGGAGGCCCGGTTGTCCTTGGTCTTTATTTTTACTGATCTTACTTTAACCAGAGAAGATTGAACTCACATCCAGGGAAGGAAGACTGGAAGTCAAATATCGTATCCAGACACAGGAGCTTTATCTCAGGCCATTTTCTGTTCTCGTACATCTGCCCTGAAAAGAATTAACCACCTCTCTAAAATTGCCTACACCTCCACTTCCTTCTCCTGTACCAAAGGCTATTGCAGCTTTAGCTATCTCAACATTTTCTTGAATCTCAGTGTGACAGAGCAGTGTCTGAAGCTGTCTTCAGCAGATCCTCTCCTCCCAGATCTTTTCCCACATCTTTCAGTGCCCCATCCCTTTCATATGGTGTTCTAAATGCTAAAGGCAGGGCTCTGAGAGAACCCTTCCTCTCCTACACTCACCTGAACCTTCTCGTCAAATAGCAGTGTCTGTAGAGTGGCCCATGGAGGCTGACATCCTCTCCTGTGAGGCAGAAGAGGCCAGGAAGACCCACCGTAGAGCTGGGATTTCCTGCCCATTTTCCCACTGTACCCTTGTTCTCCCATGAAATTCCTCCATGTCTCTGAGCCCCTTAAGATAGAAACTTGAAGTGAAAAAAGACTCTCTTCCATCCTCTTAAGAGCCTGTCTCTCAAATATTCCACTGAGTGACAAGTGGTATCTTAAATTGCCTTAACTACTTTGTACATGCTCCTGTGGGTTTCTATTTCATGAATGCCAGTTTATTTTATAAACCAATTTTTTGAATCTTCAAGAGGGAAAATTTTAATTCCCCTGTATTCATTCCCCCAATTGATAAATGGACAAAGAATTTAGACAGATTCACCACATAGAAGATAAATGGAAAGAAAAGCAACAAAGGAAAGGCATGCCAATCATTATCAGTCATTAGAGAAATAAATGTGCCATAAGACACCATCGCACACCTGAAGAATGGATTAAAAAACCCAGAGAGGCTGTAAAAGATAAACATTCATACATGGCTGATGGACCATGAACATTGTTCATACTAAGTGAAAGCGCAGGAGGAAAATGATGATTTCTCTCAGAAAAATGTCTTGGGAGTTTCTTATAAACTTAAAAGTACTTACTGAACCATGTGGAAATTGAATTTCTTCTCCGTATTTATCCTACAAATTTATGCTCATGCAACTCATGTTTAAACTTATGTTTCATGGATAGATTTTATTATATGTGGACAAAAACATGTAGACAAGATTGTGGAGAGTAGCACTATTTATTTTGTTTTTGCTGATGCCTGTAAATAATCTAGGGGCCTTTAAATTAGTGAATGAATTAAAAACATGCGTTATTCTATTCAGTGGTATATTACCAAGCCACAACATGAAAAATACTCAAATGTGTAATGCCAAGTGCAGGAGCCCAGACTCCAACAGTGGCAAATTCTACTATCCTATTCGACGTTCTGGAAAATGCAAAAATGCAGAAAGAGCATAAATAAATTCATGGATTTTTCTGAGTGCTGCCATGTTATGATTATAGAAATCTATATGTGTCTGTGTGTCTGTGTGTTTGTGTGTACATATAAACACAAATAACTACATAACAAAAGAGTTAATTTTGCAGTGACTCTAAACTGAAAAGACAATAATAGTAATGATGAGTATTTTATAATATACTGTGATGGAGTGTGATATCAATGTACATTATTTTTAATAATTAAATATATGTATATATGTTAAACATCCCTCATTAAAAAAACCCAAATTTTTCAATATCATGAAGATAGGAATATTGTGCTCTATGAGGATATAAACCTCCATTAAGGTTTGGCCTTTAGTTAATGTGATTGGAAACTAATCATTAATTTCTATTCCTATTGAATTCTAAAATACTTTGTCACGTTAAAGGATTCTTCAGAGAATGAAATCATTACATATATTGCAGACCATATTTTGAAAACTCATAGTAATGGATGAGACAGCAGATAATAGAAGTCTTCTTCATCTAGTGGTGGCCAAATCAATACAAAGTGGAGGTCACCACTGCCCGTAATGAGAGTTGATTCAGAAAGACAGCACTTTACCACCATGGGTGGAATTCAGACAGTGGTGTCATGATTCTAGAGAAGCCTAAGCCATTTATAGCAGTTGTATTCACACCTTTAAATGAGAAAAGTGAACTCTACAACCTTATATTTGAAGCATTATATGGAGGGAAATTGCTGCCAGCCACTCGTGATTTAAAACAAGAGACTCAGAGATAAAACTGGAGCATATATTTTAAATATGTCTTTTCAACTTACCTAAAGCTGCGATATATATAAAAGGAATAAAATTACTCTCAAATTGGCATGACCAGTCTATATTTTTTCATAAAAAGTTGCTTTCAGTTAAATTAGTAGTTCATTGAAAATAGCAAAGAAATAATTGAATAGTCTATTATTTTAAATTTTAAAGTTCAATGAATTCAAATTATTTATTTTACTTGTAAAATTATTGAATTGAAAAATAGCATAACAATATTTCTCTTCCCTACTTAACAATCTTCTGGAGATGTGAGTCCTTCTACAGCACTGGTATTATTTGTTCAACTTCTCCTTTTGAATGAAATACTTGTTTCACCAAATTATGAAGAAATCTTTTAGAGAAATTAGTTCTCTCACATTCCTGTCACATTTTAATGAGAACTGTTGTAGCAAGATTTGAAATTAATTCTCCTACATTTTGTCAAGTCAAAATTCACATGAGAGATTTTTCATGTTTTCAATGTATTTAAAAGTTGCACACAATTATTTGATTAAATGTTCCTCTCCTAAATATTGCTTCTCTAGAAATATAGATATTTCATTTGAACATTTACAAAATTAACTTTGTATAACTTGTTCTAAGATTTTTTTTCATTTCAAGTATAAATTTCAGAAACCATTTTGAGAAAATTCAAACTTTTTTTCTAGTGGTTTTGATCTAAAATATATTGTTGCAGTTGCTTTTAATCAAATCTGGAAGCTTACCAGAAGGGGAAACAAGCTATTGGGTAGATTATGAAGAAGTTAAAGGAGGTAACTCCTTGTAAGAGGGATGAACATCAGCCCCAGAATGCTGAGAAATTAAAAACAAAAACAAAACAAAACACAAACCTAAGCCTGATTTAGGAGAAATGGTAAGATAAACAAAAACCTTTGATTCATTACCTGTGTGGGTGACTGGGAAGGGTGATTAGGATGACCACAAACTTCAAAGTTCAATAGATCTGAGGAATGGCCTGATGTTTGATATTTGACAAATAATTATGTCTACCTAAAAGAAAAAGTTATATACCTATAATGTATAGAAGAAGTAAATTTGATGGAGAAGAGTACAAATTTGGGCTGGAGGTAAAATTTATTCTTGGTGGAGTGCTCTTTTTATTAATGGATTCTATTTGTTGTTTATTTCCACAGAAATATTATTAATATGCAGCAGGCATAATTTTGTTTCTGTGAAGCCAAATTCATTCTTTTATTAAAATGAGATAAAATGAAAAGCAATAGTAAATAAACTTTTTAACTTTTCTCACCAAAATTTAAATTCTGCCTAAATGGAAAACTGCTGTTAATAAAGACCAAAGGAGAAAGTTTACCTTATATTTCAAAAGAACTTTTAAAAAAAAGAAATTATCTTAAACAATGAAATTTAAAATTAATAAAATTTTCTAACCACTCTGAGGTTTATATGACAGATTGCTAGTAATATTTTCCTTGGGATGCTAACAGAAATTGCAAAGAGGAAAAAAATTGAGGGTTTTTAAAAATTTAATGCATGTTTCTGTAAGATTTGGTTTTTCTTTAAGTATTCCTATCTACTACATCTTTATATATTAATTTATGAATGTATTTAGAAAATAAATCAGAATGTTGTAAATTTATGAAATGCATTGGCTCTAATAAATGATGCAAATACAGGGAAAACTATCATTTTATATAGTTATCCTCCTTTCTTGAATATTTCTGTACAACATACTTCAAATTCTACCCACATATAGAATGGCTTTAACTAACCAAAATGAAAAGTCAACTCTTTGTTGATATTTAAAGTTATTACTTAGAGCATATTATATCTGACATGTTCTATGTTCTGCTGTAAATGGAATAATTGTAACAAATTCAACCTGTTTTCAGTGTGTAGTAGTTATTGCTTATACGTTAATATAAAGCATCATGGAATAAAAATATGCTAGCATTGAATGAAATACTTTTAAAGAAACTTTCCACAACATATTAATTTTTTAATGAAGTCAGCGACAAGTTTCTTATTCACCACTAACCCTGATTACATTAGACAGAATGTCAACTCTGGCTAAGCAGAACACCAATTTTACACTTCCTAAATCCAGTTAAATGTAATGCCTGTGCAAGAAATGGCAGAAAATATACTTGGTCTGCATGTATTTTCATGTCCTAATGTAATACAGTATTTTAATAATGATTTTTCTTATGATGAATTCTTTATCATTAACTGTTGGTTAACAAGTTTTCATTGAGTTTCAGAGGATGATCTAATCCTTTAAAGTACATGAACTTGAACTCATAAATTAATCTCTTTATGATGTCAAAAACAAACCACCTAGAAATGTATGAAGGTAGAAAGTTGCCCCCATATCTACAGTCTTCTCTGACTCTATTCATTTTTTGAATGTGATTTATCATAGTTATATATTAAAGTCATAGTTTTCCATTCTGATTTTTTTCTCATTTAATTTTCTCACATATGTATTTGTTCTTTTAGTTGATTGTTCTTAGAGAAATTCCAATAAAAAGATGAACCTCATTATCTGCATATCATAAATTTTTATTACTAATATTTAATTTTGATCATTAAAATTTGTGTAAAATTATAAATCTTTCTTCCAGAACCTTTGCAAGAATTCATAAACAATAAACAAGAAATTTCATATCTTCCATATTGTTTGTTAAGAAAAGCTATCATTTGATTAAATTTGTATTAAAATGATTGGATTAGGAATAATTTCAATTTTCTATCTTAAATATATCATTATTAGTATGATTATCATTCTTTGTTTATGTTCATTAAAATTTTTTAACTTTAAAAACTTGCCTTATTTACACCAACTATTTTGTATTGGGATATGATATAATTAATAACAGTTTTTACTGTATTTACAAAATTAACTTCTCATTTAGGACAAATTATAATTGGGTTCCTAATTGTTATTTGCCTTTTGGTAATCCAGTAGAGAAGTGTTCATCTAATCAAATACAGCAAAACTTTCTTACATTTCCAATCTTTGATGTCTTACTTAGCCATTTTTCTTTTTGTGTATTAAAGCTTTAACCTACATTTTATTCCAAATTTTATGGCTTTATTTTTAATACCTTATTATTTAATACATTTAAAAAATCATTCATTGTAAAGAAAGCACAGATTTCCCAAGTAGTAAATTATTGATTCCAAATTAATAAATGAGTTTTTTTCTCTTTTCCCTTCCCTTTCTTCCTTCTTTCCATCCCACTTTCTTCATTGTTTTCATATATTTAAGGCATAAAAAAATGACATTTATGGCCATTTAAATTCACATATCCGTTATTTCACAGTGAAGGGGATATGGAAAGAGCACATAAAACCTACTATTGGAAATTTCTGGTACACATTGCAAGATTAACTGGTCCTCATGCTGTGCCTTGGATCTCCACTCATTCATTCTGCATATATGTAACTTTTACCTTTGGACCAGCACTTCCTCCCTCACTCCCCACAGCTCACCCCACCCTGGTAACTTCCATTCTATATTTTCTATTTCTAACTAGACTCCTTGCCTCGATTATTTTCTTTGGGACACTCAGTTCTTAAAGACCGACAGAGTAATCTTTGAATATTGAATCAAAGCACGCCTGAAACCTGCTCAGAAGTTTCAGTTGCTTTTTTTTACACTGAAAATAAAAACCAAGCAACATACCATGGATCTATGGTGTGCCTAGTGTCTAAATTCCCTACTTCATTCATTTATGTGTGGACAACTAACCTACCAATCCACCACTGGAAATCTAATTTTTTTCCCATTTTTATATCCTTTACCTTTATTTCCCAAGTTGTCCTTTACTTCCAGAGTCATTTTATTTAAAGCATCATTTCTGATTTGTATTTATTCTAAATCCTAATTTAACCAACGTGTGATAAAGCATTTCCAGATATAACTTTTCCTTCCTTGGCCCTAGTTATCTGCAGTATTTTAAATAACTTGTTATTCTTCTCCTAGTTAACCAGGCTAACACTTTTACCAGTTTTTAATTTCCTTTTCCTTTTGTGATATATTTTCAATCAGTTCCTTGTTAATTTATAGTATTTATATAGTTAAGTTCCATATCACTGACTTTTTGATACATCCTACATTTGTTATAATCATACATTAAAATGGTGATTTCAGAAGATCCTAAAAAGAATGAAACTCACTTCAGTCCTGCTTTATAATAAATTCACTTGTGCATATCTTATTATCAGATAAGAAAAAACTCCTACGTGAAGCTTAATCATCGATGAAGCAATGAGAGTCATTCTTCCAAACACACTACATGTTCTTACCAATATGCTGAGAATGCAAAAGCCCTGACCGCTCTTTATGTAGGCTATTTCTCTGGATTGTGTTTTCAATATGCAGTCTTGATGTGATACTTCTCCCCAGACAGAGAGCAGGTTTGCAATAAAAGTAATGGATTGCCTCCGCTTGCGGTGTTTCTGTCCTCTAATGTAACTGACTGCATGCACAGTCATCTGTCTAAGACACCTGTGTTGCCACTTGGGGACTTGGTGGGGGGGACAAAGGGAAGCAGCATGAATGAGAAAGTTGTACTATAACCTCTGCTGTAAGTGATAAAGTTATTTGTCTCTAACCCAGGAGTCTTGGGTCTTCCACCAGCACCTATAAATATTAAAGGGCTAGTTTTCTGGCAGGCAAATACAGTAAAAATCCCTAAACAGTTCTATATAATAATGGATATTTTTTGTAAAAGTAAATGAGAATTAACTGTTGGAAGTTCAGATAAACGTTTATAGCTAATTCAGTTTAACCAAAGAATTTATATAATGAATACACACACACACACACACACACACACACGTGCGCACGCACACACACACACACACACACACATATATACATATATATAAAAGGAGAAACAATTTTTATTAGTTGTTCTCATCCATAATTGAAACAGA
>JAJEJO010054086.1:16915-93342 GCA_020662805.1 Glaucomys volans
CAGTTGCAAAATGTGACCTCCTATTCTCTTCTTTAAATCTTAAAAAGTACTTAATTAGTAAAGCAAAAGTCTGAACCGAATTTTGTTAGCTTTGTACAGATGGTGCGATTCATGAATTGAGATGATAATCAACATTTTGTGTGAAAATGGTCATTTTTATTGTTCTAATCTGTAAAATCATTATACTTCTAGAGTGACTATTTCAAAATTCATAATCATTTCATTTTTTAGGCAAAATAGTATTAACTTGTTAAATAAATGAATCTTTCCTGTAAGTTTCATGAATATTAAATAGGTAAAGAATTAGGAGACTGAAGTTTTCAAAATTCTAGAGCTGAGTCAGATTACAATAAGAAGCAATCTGGTTATACTGGGATTTTTTTAATTTAGTAAAATAATCTGCCAAGAATGCTGGTGAACACCTAAATCCCAGCTACTCAGGAGGCTGAGGCAGGAGTATTTCAAGTCTGAGACCAACCTGGACAACTTAGTGAGAATTTGCATCAAAATAAAAGAAAAAAGGCTAGACATGTAGTTCAGTCATAGAGTGATTGCCTAGCATGCGTGAGGTCTTAGACTACATCCCAGAACCAAAAAGAAAATAATAAATAATAAATCTGAGCTCTGAACTGATATCATATTTTTATTAATAATTGTTCATTTTCCTAATAGGAGAATATTAAATGACCCATATTCCTGATAACCACTCTGGAGATTAAAAATAAACAGTCACAATGCTTGCATGAGGTAAAAACAATCAACAAATTTATTGAAGTGAAAAACAAAAATGAATGCCACTATGTAGCTTCTCACCTGAATTTGTATTTCTCTTAAAATATGTTACTGAGACTATTTGTTCTTGCTTATATTCCAGAAAATTGTTTTGTCTATTTGTATTATTTTTATAATACAGTTCCTATGCCTCCCTTAGATTTATATTATCCCATGAGTTTTAACATTTCCAGAGGAGTTTGCTGTATGAATGTAACAAAGTTTTAAAATCTGTTTCTCATTGCTTAATAATTAGTTGGTTTGAGTCTCCCCCTTCACTGTAGTGCCATGCATATCCCCTGACATATACGCTGGTATTTTTTCAAGGTATTTCTGACCTCAGTCATGGCAGTGAAATTGTTGGGGAAAGGCTACGTGTATTTTCAGTTTCCTGAAAATGTGTATAATTTATATTTTCATATACATTGGATTCACTTATCAAAATATGATGGAACACTCCTACTAAAAAAATTCTATGTACTTTCCAATTCTTATATTATTTGAGTATATTGAGCTTTTTGGGTATTCTGGTAATATACTGAGAAAACTACCAAATATTTAAAAATTACTTTAAAAATATATAACAATCTATGTAAAAATGTTATATGTGAATAAATATGCATGTATTATATAATATATAAATATGTTGTACATTTTAAAGTAAAATATGTAATATTGGGTGGCAATAGAAAATTAAAGCAACTAGTATTCTGTGGAATATAGGTGATCAGCTATGTATTAGCTAGAGAATTTCCTAAGGAATAATAAAAAAAAAAAGATACCAACTTTACTTTAGTGTGACTTTGTATCCTATATAAGATAATATTGTTGACAATTGCTGGTTAAGTAAGAAAATATTGTTATATGTATAGAATTATTTTGCAAGGTAGCATTCTGAGTTTTCTAAATTACCTATTTCCCTATTTTCCCTGCTGATAATTTCTTTATTATATCTTTGTCTTTGACCAAAAGACTTAAACACTTAAAGGCAATAGTGTTATATCCTTCAAATGTGAATATCATGAGAACATATTTTATCTATCTCAAATTTATACATAATTCTGTTACAAATCTCCATTTGCCTGGTGTTTTCTGTCCCTTTTAATTTATTACACTTTCATTATTATGTGCTTACCATTGAATAGAAACAACCTTCTCTTTGCTAGGTTTGTGGGTATCTATTCACATGTTGGCATCTTAAATTGAACCACACTGCCCTAGGTACTATATATTTTATCCAGGGGCCCAACATCAAAAGTTCCAGAACTATTTTATAGTTTCAAGAGATGAAATAAGTACTTGTTTTCATAAAACCATTCTGATTTATAAAATCTAGGTGTCTGTCTTGCCATAAGGGGAATTTTACAAGCAAAATAACATCCTAAATATTTAAATACACATATGGGCTTTATTTGATATTCTCTTAAAAGTGGAGGAGCAGAAGGGCCGCTGTAACAGAGAGTTAGGCGCTGAGCTTGCTGACAACTTTGCCAGCTTTGCACAGATTTGTGCCTGCTGAGCCAGGGGTTGGAAGAACAAATACTCCAAAACCGAACTTCCACAATGACCACCTCGCTGTGCGTGTGGTGAACTCTCGATGCCTATAGGCAGACCAAAGCAGTTTCCCTGTGCCTGAGGAAGTAAGCTGATCCTTTCATTAAAATACCCTTACCATGAAAGATTAAATGAGTGTTATAAAACAGGCTGCACCTACTTCATGTATGTGTAACAAATCGTGCAAATCTGCTTTAAAATGCCCCCATTATAAGCAAGTGAAAATTATTTAAAAAGGGTGAATCAATAATATGATCAATGGAAATGAGATTGCTAAAATCATGTGGGATGGAATTGAAACATACATCTCATTGAAGGAATATGTGATTGCATTTTGGGGCTATGTTGTGAGAGAGAGAAAGAGAGAGAGAGAGAGAGAGAGAGAGAGAGAGAAAGAGAGAGAGAGAGAATGTGTGTATGTGCACAGATGCACATCCAAATAAATTTATAAGCAGTTTAAAAAATATTTAACGTACAAATTTTAATCTGTCTTTAGCCAACATTGTCCTGGTCATCAATGATATTCTTCTCTTGTCCATATCAACAGGCAATGAGATTCAAAGAATTAATAAAAAATGAAGGCGACTTTCTATAAATATAAATGTCCATAATGAACAATTCAATCCAAAAGTGAAATATAAGTAATAAATTGCTTTTAGGACTGTAATCTAGGTAGCTCCTAGTTTTGTTTTCCACAGAAGACATATACGAAAGCCTTTTAAAAACAGGATCGACAAAGCCATCAGGTTTGAATTACAGTGTTCCAGCACTCTGATCTTTCCGTACACAGGAGAGCACCCACCTGATCCATCACACAAAGCAATATGATCATTTTAGAAGTTCAGTCAAACAGTGCGGTGAGCAAAAACCTGAGCAACTTTCTAAGGAGTCAAAAGCAGTTTATGAATATACTTTAAACCATCTTCTGTAATTTACAAAGAGCACACAGGATTTTTTTTCTTTTTACTTTTTTTCTTTTTCCTAATAATTTTATTCAGCAACCCAGTGTTTAAAGGAATGGAAATTGAGGCTAAGCAGAAGAGAACCACACATACCAACCACCTTCTAAGTTGCTTTTCTTACACTTTTATAAGAAGATTTTATGTATATTTCCCCTACCTCTTTAGAATTGGTTAAGTGGTTGACTTACAGTCTCAGAGTCAAAAATAAAAACAAACAAAAAAAATACATGGAATGATCCTATTTAATGGAAAAGTAAAGTTGATAAAATTGACCCCACCTCCATATTACCACCAAAAACCGATTCCTTACATATTTTAAATAACAAAAAATATTGGGATTTGATATAATTTAATAAAAAAAACTTTTACAATCTTTTCTACATTTCAATCATTTGCCTTCCTGGCTTTTATTTGAAAAAGCTTAAATACTTTCAGAAGACTATTCTGAAGGTAGCGAAATGTGGGTATTTAGGGGGAATGGGGCATCCAGGTATGTTAAAAAGAAGAATACAGGCATGTTAATGTGGTATGTTGGAAGGTTTTCTTCAGAAAAGGAATGACACAGTTTTCCAGTAGAGGACAGATCTGCATTGTCTTCCTTGAATCATTGAGGGAATTTCAGTACTGACTTCCTGGTAAAGCTGAAGAGTTTGCACTCTACATTAAGGCTACTACCTTTAAAGGAATGCTTAGGATTGCCAAGGTTATTCATAGCGTGGAAACAACAGCTCTACAGGGAAATTATGAATAGAAGATTAGAGAGGCTGTCTCAAATTATCTAGCCAAGTTTATACTGACATGTAGCCGGGAAAATCTAAGGAGCCCCCAAAATAAGAGATTGCATTTATGCTTACTATTGGATTGGGACCAGATTTATTCTGATTTTTTTACAAGACTAGTGAACCTGACACTGCTTCTCATTTTCATGAGTAGTATTGATTACTAATGCACATATTTAGAGCAGTTTTGAAAAAGAAAATTATATTTTTTTATCTTTTTTAATATCATGGAAGTCAATAACTCTTGAGGAGGGGAGGATGTGTCTTTCAGAAATCCGTTTACCGATAGACTAATGTTCTGTGGCATGTAGCAAAAGCCAGTCACCATCTGCTCTGGTATGGTTTCATGGAGTGAGCAAGTCCACAGGTCCTTGGTTTTGAAAGGAAAAATGAGAGACCTTTTTCTCCTTGCTTTTCTTTTCTTTTAGTACTGACCTTCATGTCTTCAGAAAACTTAGAAAAGCATGCATTTCTTATATACTGGTCTGTGTTTATACAATAGGTACTTATGAGCATTTTTACATAATGTAAGCTAAGAATTAGAAAGTCAAAGATGGTAAGGCAGGAACTCACCCTCATTGTATGCTCTTTCACACCTGAACATTACATTCCCTTAAATTTCAGTTAGATTCATAATTCTGTACTTGCTCCCATCACAAGTGAAAAGCACATACATTAATGGAAACAAAGGGTAAGTAAAGCACTAATTCATGTGAACATGTAAAGATAATAAGAATGAGAAGAATGCTTGTGTGAAGTCAAGAGAAATAATGTGAAAATGCTAAACTATACAAATGAAAAGCTGGAGAGATTTTCTCAAGCGGTCCAGCGAAGACCACTACACTAACAAGAGGTGGGGGAAATACAAAGAGCCAGGTGTGAACATACAGCATCACAATTGCACTGGCTTGCAGGAAAAAACTTTATAAAGTATATGGGGCAACGGGAGATGATGTGGACAAAGCCTTGTTAAATGAAGGAGATGAGCTTACCACAAAATGTTGCCAAAAGTGGAAATGTGAGTCTATTAAATAAGAAAATAGCATCTTAAAGGAGAGTATTGAAAACAAGACTTATCAATTTATCATTTCACTTATAATGCTGTTTTGATTTTTATGTTTGAGAGGAAAACTGTTAAGATACCCTATTCAAGGTTGGGAGGGCCAAACACTGATCAGGGTCATTTAGAAAGAGGAGGATGGAGATGACTCACAAAATCAATTCCCAAATATTTGGAAGCAAGTGTAGGCAAGATAATGTGTTTGTCCTAAGAGTTTGTGGTTGAATTTGTACTTACGGACTCTCGAGTTGACTTGATCAAACTTACATTTGGGATTCCAATTTCTATGTAGGTAGACCATATAAATATGCTGACTTTTCAGATGTACTCCTCTTAATTCAATTTTAGTGCAGCCTAGGTTCATTATTCAAACACATTTGTGCCAAGCTTTTTCTAAATAATTAAAAAGATGTCCTGTTATATAGATTGCACACCTTATTGTGTTTATTCAACATTTTTCTTCTCTTTGTAGTAGAAAAACTTTTAAAAACCATTTTTTTTTTTTTTAAATTTTTTTTTTTTTTTTTTTTAAAGCCAGCATCTTCGGTGTTTAAGACAGTCATTATCAATCTTGGCTGCACTTGAGCAATAGGTGTAGACCCATTCTTTGGAATCCAGATTCTGATCCAGTAGCAATATGTAGCTGTCTGAGCATCTGTGTATCTTCGTGAAACTCCCTTGGGATTCCAGTGAAGAGCTGGATTAGAGAAGCACCCCTGGGTGTTAATCCTCCACCAGCAGGAATCTAGTTGAGAGTGGTCATGTTCATCTGTCATTCAGTAGAATATGAAGGGTTCATTGCTGTGTTACTTTTGCAAGAGACACCAATGCTATATCAGAGTAATGATAATTACCTCATTAGAGGTTATCAGATGCTACCTTAGGTTTAATCCCTGTGCACCTGGTCCAGGCACCTGACACAGACACAGACAACACCAATCACCTTGCATCTTTATCTTTAACTTGAACTAAGTGTCGTCTTACTCGCTTCCTGTGACTAGGTTGAGTAGTTTGGAATTTTTTTCAGAAAGCATCCTGCTAAGAGGGAGAGCCCGCAAGGCTCCTTTTCTCTGTCTGTGATTGTTCAGGTGTGTTTCTCTGGGTCTTAAATGTGTAAGTCAGTCCCAATTCTTCAGTAGGTTGCCCATTTTCCCTCAGGTCAAGATGCAACCTCAGATTCAATTTTATTAGTAAAACTAACTCATGCTGTGATCTTGTCAGTGTTCAGTAACACACACTTCTTTCAGGCCCTACAGTGTGTAATGACCATGAACTGTGAAGTCAGACTGTGTCTATTCAAATTTCGATGCTGACACTTGCTAATATGTCACTCCGGAGGGTGACGAAATTTACCTCCTCTCTTTCTCAGTTCCATCAACTGTCAAATAGGAGTGACTCAGCCCCATGTCATAGAGATGTGAGGATTATATGATTCAATTAATCTGATGTGATTAGAACACTTCTTGATGCATAGCACTCAGTATAGTTTTTCTGATGCTAATGTCATAATTATTATTATTGTTATAAATAAAAGTTCATGGACTAACTGACTTCTTCTAAACTCCAACAAAAATAATGTCAATTTTGTAGATTTAAGTAGTGGAACAAAAGGTGCATCATTTATTAATGTTTCTAAATAGACAAGTCTACTTTCAAAATCATTCAAGAATATGCCCATTTTTCATCACTTGGCTGCTACTATCATGGCCCTAGAAACTGTTCCCATTGACACGATCACCCAAAGCCTTTATCTTCTGTCTTTGGTCCAGACTAGCCTTAGCCTGGTCATTATTTGCAATCAGATCATGTAGCTTCTCAGCTCAAACACTCCTAAAGTTCCTCCTTGGTCCTATTAAAAGCCAAGAGCTTATCATGGCTCACAAGATGCTGTATGACCTGATTCTGCTTTTCTTCTGCTCAATTTTTCCCAATCTCATGATTCACTATGAAAATTCTGGATGCCTGGATATGCTCAAATCTTACTATATTCTTGCTTTTGGTCGGTGGCCAGGTTGCTCTCTCCCCTAGAATATTCATCCTAAATATATCAACACAAGTAAATCGCACATCTCTTTGAAATACTCAAATACCACATCTTTGCCAGCCTATCATGACTTCTTACCAAAATTGTAACCTGACTTCAACATTCACTTCTCCTGTCTGCTGCACATGGCCCTATCTAATACACTTCATAATTATTTACTGTGTTCATTAATAATTTTAGCATCCTTCACTAGGTTATAAACACTGCTTTGGTCTATGGTAGGTGTCCAGTATTTACGTATCTGAACTGACAACTACTTCTATTTGTATCCGAAACTTAATCATAAAGAAACAGAAAGTTCACAAAGTGTGTGGAAAGAAATATTTTTTGTTTGGGGATTACTAAACATGAAGAAATGCTTGGAAGGAATCCATAAAGACTGATATATTAAGTTATATTAGAGAGAAAAGTGAAGTAGTCAAAGTGATTTCTAGATACCTGTTTCCTAGCCTATATCCTAAACTTACCACATTTATATTCTTTATAATTCTACACAAAACAGGAAAATCAATACAGTGTTTTGCTTAATGCATCATAGCTTATGAGATTAATTTAGGGTTAATTTTCTTTAAGCATAGGTATTTTTAAAGTTTCTCTCACATCTTTATTATATGTAGCTTTTCTCACACAAATATGAATTACATCTGTCATTTTCTAGATTTTAATATTTAATCTTGAGAAAGTAACGTCATTTCTTTAACTTTCAAATTCCCAGGGGAAAATTTTAGTCATGTTCGTGTATCAAATAATTCGAAAATTTCCACATACTATCTCAATTTAAAAAAAAAAAACCCTGCTGATATGCAACCTCTACAAGACATGCTAATATTTGTAGCAACTATTTTTGTTGAACTTATACCTAATCCTATTTTGTCATAGAAAATAGGTAAATATTAAAGGAAATATTTGATTTTTAGACTAAAATATCAAAACACGACTTATACAGAATGAATAGAGCTGGTGCCCTCCCTACACTTAGGCTGTCTCAGAGGCACAGGTTACTTTTCAAGCTTAGAACAGTATTTGCCTAATGTAGTTCTTGCCTGGGAAAACTAAATATAGTCAGGTCAGCATATACCAAAGGCAATTTCAGGATCTCCATCACATATTGTGATGCCTTCTGCTTCACTGTTCTTAGTAAGGATTGCTTTGGCTATTCTGGGTCTCTTATTTTTCCAAATGAATTCCATGATCACTTTTTCTAACACGAGTACATTGCTGGTGGAGTTTCAGATTGGTGCAACCATTCTGGAAAGCAGTGTGGAGATTCCTCAGAAAACTTGGAATGGAACTACCACTCGACCCAGCTATCTCACTCCTTGGTTTATACCCAAAGGCTTAAAATCAGCATATTATAGTGACGTACACACGTCAATGTTTATAGCAGCTCAATTTACTAGAGCTAAACTATGGAACCAACCTAGATGCCCTTCAACAGATGAATGGATAAAGAAAATGTGGTATACACAATGAAATATTATTCAGCCTTAAGTATGAATGAAATTAGGAATTTGAAGGTAAAAGGATGGAGTTGGAGAATATCATGCTAAGCGTGATAAGTCAATTCCCCCCAAAACCAAAGGCTGAATGTGGTCTCAGATAATTGGATTCTGATTCATAAAGAGGTATAGGGAAGAATGGAGGAACTTTGGATTGGGCAGAGGGGAGTGAGGAGAGAGGAGGCATGTGGGAGTGAGAAGGACAGTGGAATGAACCAGACATTATTACCCTATACACTTGTATGGTTGCACAACTGGTGTGACTGCATCATGTACAGCCAGAGGAATGAGAAGTTGTGCTCCATTTGTGGATAATATGTCAAAATTCACTCTACTGTCATATATCACTAATTAGAACAAATTGAAAAAATAAGAAAAAAAGATATATGTCACAGAGACTTTGAAATGAGCAACTTTATGTGGGTTTGCGCTCATGTTTAAGTGAAGTTCAGAATATCAAACACGTGTCCAAACTTGGTCAGTTTATAGCTCCATTGTTTAATATTTATTTTTAAAAGCAGGTTTAAAAGTGTGGAAGTGTGCCCTTCCACACTTCCAAGAAAAAAAGAATCCTCTGTATGATTATTGAATAATGTAAGTTTGATTTGCAAGGCCTTGTCTTTTTTCTGGGTGTGATACACTTTGTTGCATAGATGGCCTTATTTCTTTCCAGTCTTACTGAAATGTGGGTCCCTGGCCTTCTCCAACAGCACTTGTTTTTCTGATGAATGAGAAGATTTTTTTTCTTATTGTTGTAAGATTCTTTCTTTTCCCCTTCTATTTTACAGCAGAATGCTGAGCCGAGGGGACCTATTTATCTTGAATGCTAAGATTTTCTTCATTCTCAGGAGGTTTAGGGATGCATGTGATACACACCCTGGAGAAAGCTCACCCCCCAGCAAACACACGTTAGCTTCTTACTGCTATTTTCAATAAGTGAATTTCATAGGAAGGATACACTCTTAAAAATAATAAAGTAATATAAAACAAAAGAGTGTAATAATAATGGAGCTTTTTCTCTATGGCAATTGGTCACATGATTTTAGTCAATTTCTCTGAAAGTTCTTACTGTAAATCTTTTATGTCATGGTCAAATTTGAGATGTCAAAAATTTTATGGTTTAATAAGACTAACCTGCTTGACATTATGTCGAAAACTACCAGACACAGTTGAACAGTTTTGAAATACAATACTATGCTAAGAAACAATTAATTTACAATAGCATTTTAAAACTTTTTAATGGTGCTGTCCTGTATGAAATTCCTAACACAATTAGATTTTTATATTGTTTTCCTTTGGTCCAATGAGTTTCTCCGTAGAGCTCTTTGAACTATTTACTTAATTCTCAAAGGTCAAATGGAATTCATTTATTCATCAATTTAACCAATGGATATTTACGGAATTCATACTGTAATTTCGATCCACTACTGGCTGGTAAGGATTCAAATGAGATGTTGTCTCTGGTCTGGAAACCTGCTTGGGGATGCTTTCATATAAACAGGTAATGGTAATCAGAATGCTGGGTCTAATAATAGCATACTGAGTGGCTGCTCAGACTACTGCCTTTGCTCAGCATATTAAGAGGCTCTCTGAAAGAAATAAACAAGCAGATTGGCCTTAGGAGAGGTGCAGGGACTGAGCAAACCCAGGCACAAAAAACCTGCAACACAGAGCTACCCTTCATGAATGCAGGAGAGGAGCCCCTTCCTGCCTCCCCTTCCTCCTTTGTCGTCCTGGTCAGGCACCCAAGTATCCAAGTCCCTGAAAGAGATCTCAGCAAGCAAGAAGAAAATGTTTATATTTTCACTGTTTATCCCATAGCTCCAGTATTCAGGCAAGCTTCCTGTTTATTCTGTAGACCCAGTGAGGTCTTACTCTGTTCTCATCTGGGTCTTTTTAGTTCAATTCCCACTTGTTAAACCCATCTCCAATGCCTAACCCATGTTCAGATGATGAAGAAGGATCAGACTTACCTGGTGAATGAGAAAGGCCCAACTGGGGAGAAGCCTCAATCATCCTGCCAGACTCTCTGATGCTGGACTCCAACCTCAGAGGTGGGGATGCAGTGGAAGCTCTCCTACTAACTATCCATCTAAGAAGGAAGTTAATACACAGGCTTTACATGAGCAAGTAAAGATAAGGAATGCATAATTAATAAAAAAAAAATTGATTTCTAATTTTAATTCTGAAATGTACATGTAAATTAAAGTTTTCATAATCATTTTTATCAAGTACATTGTAAAGCACTGTATTAAACTGCTAAATTATAAAGTAAGTGGAAAATGGCAAAATGTATTTAAAAATAAAACAGTAGCTAATCATCCTAATATAGGAATAAGTTTATTATTTTGTCAGTGTTGAAGAATTTTACCAAATGAAAAAATATTTCTGTTAGCACATTAAATTTCATTGAAATAAGAGTTTTTTTCCTTACTGCTTTATTTTCTTCATGTAAGAAAGTTATTGAAAGCTTATTGAAAGCTATTTTATAAGTCCAACATAATAATATACATATTTCATAGTAATTTGATAATGATAATAATTATTCTTTATTCTAAAACACATTTTCAACTAGTCTAATTATCCACCTATTGTTCTTAACATTTTCCTGCCCCAGAATATATTAGCTGAATTACTATAAAACACACATTGAAAGTTCAAGTTTAAGTTGAACAAATGGTGGGGCTGCCTTCTTCCCATTCTAAAGATATTAGTAAGAAGTACATTTTTCCAGTACTATTACCTATGATATTTATCAAAGATTCAACTCTTTTGTTAGTCTGGTTTTTAATGCCTAAAGTGAGTCCATTATTTTTAAAATTTTAAGGCTGTTAATGAAGTCTGAACTAGATTTAAGAACATCCAACATTTTTAGCATTTATTACATACAAATAAAATAATTGCATTAAGATTCATATTTTATCATCTCATGATTCCATTCAAAATCCATTAAATAATTCTTTATTAACTTAATAAACGTGTATGAAAAGTCTACTGTCAGCAAGATGAAAGGGTCACTCCATTGAGAGAATTTATACTGAAGTATGTTTACTTCCATTCTTACCTAATAATTCTCTTTGTGAGCTTAGTTTTATATTTTAATATATAATCTTCTTAAGAAAATTCTATATTCAAATTGTGCTTAATAACAGGAAAGATTTACTTTTGTTAACTCAAATATTACCAGAAGCAATGTGACCATGATTATATTTTATAATTTGGTAACAATATATACTTTTAAATATTTATTAAGTATTCATCTAATTAGAAATTAAAAGTAATGGGGAGAATGTATTTTTACTGTTCTTATTTTGATACTGGGATGGAATCTTGGCCCTCACACATGCTACTGGTGAGCTACATCCTCAACCCTTTTATTTTTGTTAAATTTGCCCAGACTGTCCTCACATTTGTGATCCTTCTGCCTCAGATTTCCAAATAGCTGATTTTATAGGCATGTCCCCACATAACCCAGCAGGAAGCAGCATGCTTTTGATAAATAAAATCATAAACTACTTCTTTTGAAAGCATTTATGAAATAACTATCATTCACTAATGATAAAATTTAAAAAAGATAAAATTTTGTGCCATTTTGGTTAAGATTTACCTCTCAGAAAGTTAATACATTTTTTCATGGTAGCCAATAGATATATGGTATTCTGTTTTTGAACACTACAAAATCACTTATATAGTAAACAACATTCAAATATTTTAAAATAGTCTAATATCTTTAACAATGATAACATGTATAAAGGTAAAAGATATTGTGTATTTCTAAGTTTTTATATATGTGTAAATAATGATTATGAATCATACACTATATATAAGATAGGAATTATGCAAATAGCACTTTCATAAAGTAATTAGTTATTAAGTATTAACTATGCCAAGCATGGTGGCACATGCCTGTAATCCCAATGGCTCAGGAAGCTAAGGTAGAAGGCTGGCAAATCTGAGGCCAGTTTGTGCAACTTATCAAGACCCTTTCTCAAGATAAAAAAATAGAGGACTAAGGATGTAGTTCAGGGGTAGAATGTCCCTATAACCACTGAAAAGCATGAAAACAGTATGTGCACATGTTTTTAAGTCACTTTCTGTAATTATGTACCCTAACTCTTGAATGTTGCTTAAAATTAATGTGACTCCATACACAATACTTAGTCTATCTTGAACACATTGCTGTAATTTTTCATGGTGTATTATTTGTGGATACACTTCAATAAAACTTTTTAAATAGTTGTTAGATGTATATTATGCAATGCTCATTTAAAGGCTTAAGCTTTTACCATACTTATTATCAGTTTCACACAAAATTTTATTTCATAGTACATTAATTTCTATTATGTAGTTTTTGCACTTCATCATTAACATACTCTCATTATTTCTATAAACAAAACTAAACATAGTATTATCTGTTTGACTCTATGCTTCAGTAATTTTACCAAACAGCTGGAAGGCAAATAAATGACTATAGTAGACTATTGTTTTAATTATATTTATTGATTATAGTGTGTTTAACTTATTATTTTTGAACAATAGCACATTTATGCCTATAAATTGATTAATGGATCATAATCTTAATCATGAAATAGTGGAATCTACAGCTGGCTAAGTAATGTGTTTTCTTACAAATTACTTCAATTACAGATGTCAAGCACATTGCATTCTCCATTTAACAGGAGAAGTAGCTTGCCAAGAGTCCTCTTATCATTAGCTGTTCTCAACATTAGCACAGCTGTGGGAAATACAGCTATCCATTTCAAATTAGTCACATCACAAGACACAATCTCAAAGTACGCACAGTGCCGACAATAATATTCCAAATTTGAGAAGATATATGTTCCAACATTCTTTCAGTACCAAAAGTTAAAGATATTAGTTCACATTCATACTTATCTGTTTTCATAATGTTCACTATAGTCTTAAGAAGATCCTGCATTGATAGCAATTGAAAACATCATATAGTATATAATTTTAGGTTGTGGAGTTTTGCAAACTATAGCATCATTTGATAATGGGTATTGAAAAACTTCATATATGTATTAAAATCATGTCTATTTTTATTATCATTTTATACTTTGTAACCATTTAGGTATTACTAAAACTGTGTCTATTATTTTTATGATCACATATTATTTTAAAGAATTCTAATGCAGTAATGTATTTAGGTAATTTTATTTCCTGTACCTGTACACATACAGTTTGATGGTGGTCATAGAAGAAAAGAATTGAAACTACCAAGGGATTTACTAGTTAGAAGGAGAAGAATCCATTTATCATCTTAATCTAATTTGCAATTACTTTATCATAGACATTATAGTATTTTTAACAGTGAATTTTCTGAAGTAGAAATGTGATGTCAGCTCACTTTACACAGAATAACCAAGGAGGGGCAAGTTTTAATTAGCAGGAATTAATCTGGAGTAAGAGTCTGACTTCCCTCAAAAGATGATGTGTCGCCAGTAAGTACTAACTGGAGCAAAAGAAAATTATCTAGAAGTTGATTTTACTACTTTGTTCATATCAAGGACAATGTGGTTTCATTATGTTACCATAGTGGGTCACATAAATAGAGGAGAGTGGAAGTGCAGAAGACCAGCATCAGCCGCATAAGATGACCTCAATGTATCATTCTGAGGATGTGTGATGATTCTTAACTCACAAATAACATAGCACTTAACTTAGTTATATACTACTAGGCATTTTGTATCAATATTTGAATCTAGACTAAGTTACAACTCATTTTTGTTTTAATTATTAGGAGTGTAGATAATTACCAATAAATGAAGAAATTAAATAGTGCTTGGCCCAGGGTGTGTATATATATAACTCTTGGGAATTTTTCCATTTTCAGCTCATTTGAGAAATGCCATTTTCTCCACTAGTATCATGAAGCCTTTCCTCCATGAGGTTTTAATTCTCATTCTCACCTTTCTTCTGTTCTCACACCAGTTCATACATTTTTTACTTTGAAAACGGTGTTAAATGACTTTGTTGAGCAATACCATCAATGGTTTTAATGCTTCCCCACAGTCTGAAGAACAATAATAAATTCACAATAATAATCAAATACTCACCAAGAAGAAGTTGAATCATAAGGAAAAGGAGATTTAATTTAGATTTTAATTTAGATAAGATATTGATAATTTTCTCAGGCACTCAGTTTCATGATCATCAATTTGGGAAGAGAGAAATCTTTCATTAATTCCCAAGGAGATAAACAAACATTACAGATACTCAGAGTGCTTTCAAGAAAAATTGTATGCTCATCTTTCTTAATAGTAGCACAGTTGAAAAATTTGATTCTTATTTTTTTTGAACCTAGAAATGCAAGGTGATCAGAACCAATGCAGATGTTTTTGGAAATTTTGATGTTAAATTTTCAAATAATAGAATAACTAATATAGAATACAATAAAGATCAAATACCAAATATGTGACTTGTATTGGGGTGGATAATTCTAAATCAGACTGAAGAGCAAAGAATAAGAAAGATGTACTTTTACATAAAATTTTCAGCCAGGCTATCAGAAGTTAAGTGGCAATTTGTCCCTTCTTTCTTCTTCACATTATCTCTCCTTCTCTCTGTCTCTGTCTCTCTCTTTCCAGTTCTATAATGTTTTCCCCTATTTAACTCTTACTTGAGTCATTGATACAAGATAATTAAGAAAAATGTTATACAATGTTGAAATATAACATCAAATGAAATTCAAAACTTCTCAGAATTCTCCCCTTTTTCTAATTCTTTTAAATGTCCTCTACATTCTTTTCTTTGTTTCTTCTCTGTGTGATACCTTGTAGTTTAAAAACACACCAAAATAAAATCTGATAATTATTTTGCAAGAACATATAAGTATATCAAATGTAAGAAGCGCAGTCTTTGAAAAATATCTTGAAAACAATTATATTACAAAAAAATTAAAGTCAACATTTGCATTTTAAAGAGGAATATTTATATATGAATTTCTTTTCAATTGTATTTTAGGACAGTAATATCTGTATAGTAGACTGAAGGATAGTAAATCAATAGCCTGTCTATACTCAATAAGTTTAATGCATTTAATAAGCTTGCAGTTCAAGAACAGATTCAAGAATTAAACTATTCAATATTTAGAGGATAATTAGACAAATTGTATGAACTGTTGTAAATATTTATGGCTCTTAAACTTTTAATATTAGTAAACTTCAAAATAGAAGGATGGGATGCAGCAAAAATAGTACTTTTTTCAAGTCAGAAATATTTCCGGACACTATCAAGAAATGCTTCTAGAACAGCCTTAGTTCTGTGGGACCCAAGGAAATATACCAGAAATTCACAGCAACATATTTAATCACTTAAATAACACTGCCACTCCTCATAAAGCAGAAATTGGTGTATAAGTGAAACTATAAGTGTTTGCAGCAATGTTTCAAGTATTTGGGATCATCTTAATGTGTCCTACCAAGACCAACAGACCTCTCTAGTGCTATCACTAGTGATTTAAACAGTGTAATTTCTACTAATATTTCTTTAGGATGCTTAAAGTTGGGGAATAGAAGTTTAGTAAAATTCGCTTAAATTACAAATGAGAGTTGAGTTGTTTAACTATGTGCTATGATTTGACCTTATGTGTCTCCCAAAGTCTCATGTGTTCAAGTCTTGTTCCCCAGCTGACAGAACATTGGAAAGTGGTGGAAATATTTGGTGGTGGGCATAGTGAAGGGAAGTTAGGTCTTTGGGAGTGTTCCCTTGAAGTGTACATGGGGTACTGGACCCCACCTTCACCTTTTTTGCTTCCCATCATGCCATGATGACCTCATTTGCTCCACCATACTCTCCCCACCATACTGCCAAAAACAGGTCCCTAAATAATGGAGTCATCCAACTATGAGCCACAGCAAATCCTTGTACCTTTTAACTTGATTATCTCAGGTATTCTGTCACAGTCTCAGAAAGCAGACTGATGTATCATATAAGAAGAAATGCAAACATCTGTGAAGCTGGGAATAATGTTGTTCCATCAACTCTACTATGTCATCAAAAGTACTCACATATTTCCTTTATTCCACCGCACTGTCCATAATGTCAATCTAATGTCAGCCCCCTTCAGGGGCTATTAGTCACAATTAAGATGGTATGCTGCCTCTTTCACAATTCAGATAGAAAAAGAAAAATTTCTTTCCCTAGAGACCAACAAGAATCTCCTGAGAAGCTTACTGTGTACCTCTTACAGTGTCACCAGGTGACCTCGGTGATGACTCAATCGGGAGAAGAGTTGATAAGACAACCCAAATTATTCAGATGACTGCAGTTTGGATGTTTGTGGACTAAAAGGGGAAAGGAGAGGTGACAAATAAATGTTGGGTTTGTTTAGGAAGGCAAATGGGTAAAATTTTATTATTTAAAGAAATAAAATATTTCACATTTCTTGAAAAGAACTCTGATTTTATAGTCTTAATGTTCTAAAAAAGTTGAAGGCCATTTTCTTGCTTAGTCTTAATAAAATCCACACTAATAATGAACCATTTTCTGGTTTTATTGCTACTTTAACAAATTAACACAAACTTAACATCTTAGAACAAAACATATTTATTGTCTTCAGTTTCGCCCATCAGCAACCAAGTATGGGGCTCTCTGGACTAAACTCGGAATATCTGCGAGGTGATGTACCTCCTGGAGAGGAATTCCAGGGTGAGACGCCAGAGTGAAATTGTATCCACGCTTATGCACAACGGGCTTGAAGGTCTGTGCTGAGGTGGGATGGACATTCACATTTCACTCCAGGTCTGTTGAGGGCAGTGCTGACTCTGAAAGCCCCCACAAGCCTTGGCTTCTTGTTGCATTCCTCGGACTTCAGATCAGGCAGCAGCGATTCAGAATTCTTTGATGTTAGATTTCAAATACGCCCTGCCTCTTGGTAACTTCTGTCCTTGGAAGAACTCTGATAAAATTAGGTTTGGATACTCTCCTCGTCTATAGAAGGTCTGAGGCCCTAATTATATCTACAGATCATCCCCCACCACACACATGACATGACATACTCAAGTTCCAAGAATTGGGACCTGGATCTATGCTGTGTATGTTGGGGGAGAGCGGGGGTGTGGAGGTGACTGTCTGTCTACTATGCTTGCAGTTCAGCATATGACACATAATTTGATTTTCATCATGATTTCTGGAATTTTGCTTTTCTCCTGTGTAAAATGTGCTCAACTGTCTCAGCCTCTCAACAACTTGAAAGTTCATTCACAACTTCTTCCCCCTTCTAAGATCTAAATGGGCTTGAGTTCTGATTGCGCAAGGTCCCTTTAAAACAATGCCAATATGAATCTACTGTAATCCTATACTGTTACTGTGAGCTATACTTTAAATGTGTGACCTTTGTCTTAAACATCTCCAAATTACTCAAAATCTCGAGGAGAAATCTCAGAAAGTACAAAATAACTGTAATAATATGCAAATTTAAGGGATCAAAATAGATTTAAACCTGGAATTTCAGTAAAATATTTGGGGAATAATAAAAATGAAATGACTCTGACTCCAAATAAAAGTGATCAGAACCCTGTTAGAACCTTGTTTACATATTTATTTGTTCTTTTAAAATTTATTTGAATAGGGAGACATGGATTCTATCTATTTAACTTGGTTTTTCTGTCAAAATGCTTAGTATTATGTGAAAGTATATTATTCAAAATATCTCATACCAAAAATGAAACAAAAGTTTGAACACAAAAATGTCTTAACATTTGAATTCACATGAACAGAATTATTGTTCTCTTATTTTTCTTTCTGCTGGCACAATAAAAAGCAGAAAAAGAGTTAGTGATACACAAGGAGAAGTAAATGGAATCAAAATGAATATAAATAACACTAGTAAACATCTCTCACGTCTGTAATCCTTGGATTTCTGCCCAAGTCGCTTTACCTATTTGTTCAAAAATGAAAATTCATGTAATAAGCTTGGAGGAGAGATTATACTCATTTGATAAGCAAAAGAAAGAAAAGAGAACTCATTGCTTTCTCTCATAAGCTAACATCTATCAAAAATGATATCATATATCTATGTACTACTTCTTAAACTTTTAGTATTTCTCAGGTGTGAGAACACACTCTTTTGTCTTTCTTTTGTATGATAAGATCTGAAGCCTGCTTTTCCATCAAATAAGGTCTAGATTTCTGACAACCAAAGTTTGTTTTCACCCATTTTTTTCTAGTGATTAAATACTATCTTCAGACTACTGGTCTTTAGGCTTAAAAACTCAACTGATTTCTTATTAAAACTGGGATAAATTAATTAGTATAAATGCATTAGTCTTTCATTATTATCAAACCATAACTCCAGATCTATATCTCTTTTATTTTTCCAAACTCCAGCTATAAATAATTTCTCATCACTCTCCAACCATTTGGAAATATTAAAAACTCCATGCATTTAATTATTTTATTTATTCTATATGAAAACACATTTTTAATAAACTGCACTATCCTCTGATATCTGCTCAATTTTAATCTCACATTACCCAAGGAAGCATAGAATCATGGGGAAATGTTGTGTGGGTCTTGAGTTCAATCAGAATTTGGTCGAAAAACAAACCCTGCCATTCTCTAGCTATATGATATTTGGGGTAATTATGTAAGATACTCTAGGAATTATTTTTTATCCATAAAAATAAGAAATAAAATATTACTCATGTTTTAATGTCTGACTTAATATCAAAGAAAAATATTCTTTTATTGATCTTGGCAAAAGTATTTTTGAGATTTTAAAGGGCTGATATTTTATATATCCTGAACTAGAAGAAACTCAAAGATTATTTGCTGTTCTGCATCAGTGTTACATGTATTCAAATTCAAGCAGTTTTTCTCACAGGTCACTCTTCAGAAATGTGATGTTCCAACGATCATTATGCCTCTTCCTGTGATTAATGTCTCCACAAATCAAAGCAACATTATTCCTCTTCTGTCTCAGTCAGATGCCCCAACTGTTCTGAATTGTTCGGTGTACTAAATTATGAATTAATTCATAAAAGCATATCCTATATAAAATTGTAGATAAAAGAAATTAACCAGGCATGGTGGCAGGTGCCTGCAATCCCAACAATTCTGGAGGATGAGGCAGGAGGATTGCAAGCTCAATGCCAGCCTCAGCAACTTAGTGAAGCCCTAGCAATTCAGCGAGAACTTGTCTCTAAAGAAAAATGTAAAGAAGGGCTGTGGATGTGGCTCAGTGGTGAAGTGCCTTTGGGTTCAATCCCCAGTATCAAAAAAAGAAAAAATAAATAAAAGAGCAAATTGATAGAAGTGATTAGAAGATGACAATGCTATTTCTGATTATGGTGTGAAAAATGAAAATGAGAAAGAATGGAAGAGAGAATGGAATGGAGGGACTAATGAATGTGCAGCAGTGCATTAGAGAATATGCATGAAGAGAAGATAAAGACAAAGGAGAAAGAATGAGGGAGACCATGAATTAAAATATTAGAAGCTGTGTGAAGCTTTCATCTGAATTCATTTAAAAACTTTATAAATTTATCCTCCCTTTCCACTCTACTCATTAAAATTTTCTCAAAACCTCAGATGTTAAGGTGTTAAATGTTCCCCTGGGAGGAAAACTCAGTGTTATTCCTGAGTGGTCTGAAATGGATGATCCTGTCACATTTGACTGGAATCATTTTACCATAATTTCCTGCACCCCAGTGGATCACATCGGTTTTGCACTTATTCTTCATTTCCTCAATTTGTGCAATATCATTTCACCTTAATAATATTCCTAAGAATAAATATGTAGGTAAAATTTACATTTTAATCGTCACTTTTCAATTGTTCTACAAATTTAAATATTAATAGCAACATTTTATATATTTGAAAATTGTAAAAGAAATCTTAAGTAATTTGCCCATGGTTATTTCGTTGGAATATGAACTCTTGCAATCCTGCTCCAGAAATAACATTCTTCACCAAATCTTTTTATTCTGCGGTTTCACCTGAGGCTCAATTATACTAGGCAACATTTTATCTTAGTTTGGGCCTACTGGGTCACTAAGATGGGGAATCTGAAATTGATTCCTCTCAACCAATGTTACATTGTAACACTTCTGGAAAAATTCCTCCAGTGGATAATAAACCCTCTTACAAAACAAATCGCTATGTCACAAGTATGGCAAGCAGGCAATTTTATAAGAAAGTTACTGACATACATTATTCCTTGGATGCTTATATTTCAACTACTGGAGAAATAACACTTTAGAAATCCCAGAATATGGTGCATCTTACAGGCCCAAATATCAATTTTCCATGGTGGTAGTCCTAGTCATCAATAAGCCATTCTGTTTTGCTACTAGATCAACCTCTTGACATGTCATTTTAAAATATATAATTTATTGTTCTGGGCCAAACACACAAGAAATCCATATTCAGAATCTGTGCCATTACAGAGAAGGAGAAGTATTATCCCTTGACATGATGAATACGGTCCAAGAAAATCAACCTTTTTCCTTCCTGGTGTCTAGTTTGCAGGGCACAGTTTAGAATATCATTGTTGCTATGCAATTGGAAGTTTGAGCATTCTTTTGTATTGGTTTTACTTTGTATTTCTTTAAGACATGTGATCTTTCAACTGAGGCCCCATGAGGCAGCCATGTACTCAAGTGTGAGAGCCTTGTCAGGCTGCAGTTTCATGAAGCAGATAGGCAGCCCTGCCTACCCTGCATGTGTATCCCAAGTGGACTGGAGTCCTGCTTATGTGCCTGTGGGCATGCAGAGCTGAAAGGTGACCTAAAACAATGACAGAACTATGTACTATGTCACTTCTAAGGGAGTTACCTTCCAGCTTTCCCACTAACTCAAAACACCCTCAAGCTTAGGTCACTGAAGTGCTTGCAAGAATCATAGAAAGGGAATAGAGATGAAGACACTGAAAAGGAAAATAACAACCCTTACTAATCAATATCTCAGAACCTATTTACAGGGAACAATCTTCTCTATTAAAATACTCTCTATAAATAAAAGAGGCAACTATTCTGCCAGAAGTATAAACATAAATGTAGGAACAAAAAAATGAAAAAAATAACATGGAACTTCCAAATAACTAAATAATCCTCCAGTAACTGACCCCAAAGACAATGAAATCTACAAAATGCCTAAAAAGAAATATATAACAATGATCTTAAGAAATTCAACAGGACATCGAAGAATACAGATAGTGAATTCAAAAAAATCAGGAAAATAATTCATAATGTGAATGATAAATACAGCAAAGAGATAGATGTCCCTTTTTAAAAGAAACCAAGGGGAAATCATGGGCCTGAAAAATTTAACAAATGAAATTAAAAAATTTAGAGCTTCAATTACAGAATTCATCAAAAGATGAAAAAAATTCTCCACTTGAAAAAATCTTTTTTTAAAATAATGAGCAATACAAAAAAAGTAAAAATTAATGAACACAGACAAATTATCTTCATATTTTGTGAATTTTGGAAGAACAAAATTATTAAAAATCTGCTTATTGAAATAGCTAAAGATTTACCAACTTTCAGGTGAGGTACAGAAATCTAGATTCAGGAAATGTGAAAGTTCCAATATAATTCTAATTCAAAAAAACCCCGTCTGAATTGTATTATAGTCAAACAGTTAAAAGTCAAAGAGAATTCTGAAATCAGCAAAAGAGAAAATGAGTTACATATAATGGAATCCCTATTAGATTATCTATAGATATCAGCAACAGGATAGATAACAGGATAGCAGAGAATAATATATTTTAAATGCAGGGAAAAAAGTAATGCCCAACAAGAACATAATACCCAACAAAGCTATCCTTCAAAAAAGGAAGACAGGTAAGTTCTTTCCAAGAGAAGCAAAATCAATAATCTAGCCTTTAAGAAATTCTAAAAGGAAACTTGCATCTGAAAATGAAAAGATAATAACTATGAACATGAAAGCATAAAAGTACAAAACTCACTAATGGAGTGGAAGTTCAAAAAGGAAAGAGAAAGGAATTAAATAATATCACTATAAAAAAAGAAAACAAAACACTAAAATAACAACATTAAACCATAAAAAGGAAATGCTAGGAAAAATAAACTAGAAAAAAATTAACAAAATGGGTTAAATTCTTTAATAAAAGTAACATCCTCAAGCATAAGTGGATTAATTTCCCTAGTAAAATAAATAGACTGGCTGAATGTGTAAAATGTAAGACCCAACTATACCTGCACAAAACTCACCTCACCAGTAAAGACATGCAAAGGCTAAAAGTGAGAGGATAAAGAATGATAATATACACAAGTAGAAGCCAAAAATTAGTTATAAGCTTTTCTCAGATAAAATAGACTTCAAGTCAAAATTGGTGAAAAGGGACAAAATCACAGAACATATTTTTCCAATGGGTACATTCTGTGACCTGCACAGCCATCAATTCAGGAACCAGTCAGGGCAATGAGGAGATAAGAGAAAAGACAAACAGACACACAAACAGGGAAAAATCTGGGACCTGGTAGATCTTAGTCACCTGATGCAGAATGGACGACCCAGAGCCAGCTCAGCACATTATTATATTATATTATATTATATTATATTATATTATATTATATATATTTATTATATTATATTATATATCAAAGGGGTTTTCTGTGAGAAAATTCCTTCAAAATATAAATGGCGGATAAAATTTTGTGCATTCAAATTACAATTATCAGCTTGCATCCATAATTCTTTATCCTCAGACAGCTGATGTCTGAATCTAGTCACTAACTTATAATTCCATGGGTGGCATGGGACCTCCCTTGGAACAGGGTGTCACTACAGCAGCTGGGCTATCTCAAATTGACACCTTTGCACCAAGAGTTGTGTTGGGGGGGGGCATCTCTTCTGTCCCTGGACAGCTCAAGGACCATAATTCATTTGCCTCTCCCAACATCTGCTCCCCTCTTTTTTTAAGCACAAGTGATGGACTATTATTTGAACTTCTCAGATGTCATCTCAGAAGAAGAGACATTCTGTTATTTTAACACTACATGGAATTAGTAGCAAACACATAATTCCAAAAATATACCATGTTGAATGTTTTAACATATTTCAAGGAATAAAACCATTTATATCATCAAGTATTTGTCAAGAAAGCCATATAGGATCCACAAGGTCACCTAGAGGGCTGCCAGTGTAATTGATGAAATCTAAGGCAGCTACTAAACATCACAGATCTTTTTTGCAGAACATCACCACTTAACCTCAGAACATTACTAACAAATTTTCCAGGTGTCATAGATTCCTGACATGATTGTCTCTTATCAATTCAGTGAGATTAATCCAAAATATATCCACCACTGTCAGGGAATTTATGTTGCAGTGGCAAAATATTAACACATCCCATCCATTAAAGAAAGGTACCAAATTCTGTTGTAGTATGATGAGGGCAATAAGGTACTGGTGGATACTCTGTGGGAAACATGGTTTTGTCATTGGGGAGTACCATTTTGTTAACCGTCTATACAGAACATATTAAGTCCCAGGGGCCAGTGAGATTGGCTACCTGGCTCCCCCAGATGCTGTCTTTTTCTCCAAGGCATCTTTTAAATAGCCAGCATATTTATCATGAGACCAGCATACAGGTGAATTCTCACTATATCCAGTATAATTAAATCCAATTGAATGAGCAGTTGTAACATGTTTATCTGAAAAACCTCCATTCATTTGAGTATCATTAGTAAAAACTGGAATGTATTCTCTAGTCCACACAGCTGGGTGTACTAAAGGTGGAGCTAGGAAATAAGTCCAATAAGTCCAATAAGTATCCCCATGAAAGTTACTTACCCGACAGCCAGCATAGCCACAAACTTCGTGGATGGAGACTTAGTGCCTCCCTGCTGTTTGGTTGTCTGCTCAACCTAATGAGTCAGGTTCTTCTGTTTGAACTTGTTTGAACTGCAGTTCAAGATCTTCCATGGTATTGATGAACAGTGCACTCAGGTACCCAGATATAATGGACTGCACCTTCTGAAAAGACACAAGCATGGTCTCAACACCTCATTATTACCAGGTCTGGTCCATTCCATTGTCTTGTTTGTAAGTTTCTTCACCAGACTTGGCCTGACCGGTCTATTCCAGTGGAAGTTAGGTGTCACTCAGAGGCAGTGTGATCTTCAACATCACAATTTGAAAAATTTAAAAGAGAGAGAGCATGATTCAAATAACTTTGTGAGATTCTCTCTCTCCTTTTTTGTTTTTGTAATTGTAACTTAAGGGATGAGTGAGCCTGCTCTACAACGGATTGGCCTTGAAGATTATAAGGGACATATGTTTGGTGACCAATATGATATTGATCACAAATCCGTTGAAAAGAAAAACTAGTATAAGCGCAAACATTATCAGTTACTGATTTGTAGAAGATGGCCCAGCACTCTAAGCAGATGAACAGTGAGAAATGACTTGATGAGTATATTTCACTTGGCCAGAATAATTAGTAAAGTCACTTGTCAAGCATGTGAGGATTGTCAAAACTACTGTTGTTGTTGAACGAAAGGGGCACCACCATGAAAGAAGGCTCAGCTCCCACCAATTGGATGATTTGATTTTTGCTTTTAATGATAAGCTGAATAATGAAATTATGCAATGGGATCAGTGTAAGCACTGGAAGTCAGCCTTACATCTTGTCTGACCTATAAGTGTTTCCCTATCATCTTAAATTAATACGTTTCATTGAAAGATATACTTCCATAAAGCATTGACGAATAGTAATTATAAAGTTTATAAGAAAAATACAAAAAGAAATTAATAACAGTAAAAACAAACAATTTGTATCATAGCTATGAACAAAGAAATATAATTAAAATCCCAAATCTTTATTTATCTATATATTGTTTATTTGTTTTAAGATTACAGTAATCCTTATAGCAAAAACCCACCTTCTGAACTTGAGTGGTTATCTTGACATCAAATAAGGTGAGAGGCACAGTCTTGACTCAGGTCTTGACAAATCTTAGGTAAGGCATTTTGATTTTGAAAATAATCTTTTCCCCTTTCTCATATATTGTTTTGTAGAGTTTTTATATATTATTTTTGAGTCTGTGTGAATCAGTTAAAATAATTTAACATCACATCTGAACCATGAATCAAACAAGTTAAGAGAGCTTAGAACTTCCTTTCATGGAAAGTAACAATATGTCTTTATATCTCTTGTTGTCAACCTTTTAATAAACCAGGATGTTCCTACTGTCTTTTAAAAATTTATTTAAGTTCCCATTACAGTGTAAAGTGCAACAAAAATTTTATAATTTATGACAGATTATTTTTGTCTATTTACAAAATACAAAATGACATAAATATATTTCCAAATAAATGTTATTTTTTGTAGGTCTATAAGAGACCACCATTACAGAGAACTGTAGATTGGAAAACACTTGTTGGTAAAATGTTCTCTTAAATTATAAAATTTAAAGACTGGTATGTGGTAATATTTTTAGAAAACAAGCCAATATCAGCACCACATTATACTGATGATTTTATATTAATCAAGTTAAGCTTTTAAGAGAAAAATCTTAACTTAGTAATGTAGTTTAATACTCTAAAATAACAATTGTTGTTTAACCAGAATTGTATAAACTTTAATTACTTTAAAACTAGTGTCTCTAAATAATAAATCTTAACAGACACAAGGAAGTATCTTGTTGAATGAGAGCAGATTAATATTTAAGAAATCCTTCTTGCTTTAACATATGGAGAGTGAAACATTGGTTTATATTAGTACATTAATATTTGACATGTGTCTTGGGAAAGGTCAGTTTTCCTTTCCTCCCTCAGTCCTCATTTTTTTAGGAAGCCTAATTAGCTTCTTGAAATGTAACAGATGTCTGTGAAGAGCCACTTCTCTTTATCTGATTCTGTAAGCATGTTCCTTACCAGGCCTTCAGCCTCATAGATTAGGAAGTTCCTTTTTTTTTAAAGAGGAAACAGCCCTAAATAACTCAGCTGAATGTGTTAATTATATATAATCAATTTAATTGCATACAAATTTTTGAAACTTATCCTCCACAAAACTTTTGTAAACTTTTTAGACATTCTACAACCTTTTACTTAACTAGAAAAAGGTTTTAATCTAAAAACCTTTCCATTTACTTTTCATATTAAAATACATTTCTGTAACTCTCTTAAATCTTTTTTCTAGTTACTGACCCATTTTCAAATTTATGTTTTGAAATAATCCTTATTAAAGAAAAATTACCCCATTTTAATAAGATGAATTAGTTGTGTTTTTATAATAGTTAAATTGAAATCTAACTGAAACCTCTCACACTCCTTGTATATAAATCACACCTGAGAGAATCTTAACTCCTAGTAACTCCATTTTTGGTGAAGATACATAAACAAAGCATTCTCAAACCATTTTTGCACTTACCAATTCATGAAAACACATTAATGTTCAAATATATTTTCTTATGAACTTTAAGAAGTTAAAAGCGCTAAATTTTATATTTAGTAGTCTATATATTAGCACTGTAACTTTGTAAATTAATTACATGTCTCTTTAACAAATACATTTATGATTAATTACACTTTTGCTAAATTTAGTAATTATAACTACAAACACCGAGATATCAAACAAATGTAGTTAACAGTACTAACCATCTCTTTCCTGTCCAAGAGAATGCTTAGAAGCAATGGATATTACATTTTAGACATTTAATAGAAACCAAAACTTTATTGTTTGATCACCTAGAAAAACTTGTTAATTTATAATTTTAAAGATACATTTTTATCTGTTTACCCAATTTAAACTTAACTTCTTTTTTATGTCATATAAACTAAAAATGTTTGGATCCATTTTTTTAACTTTAATTTAGGAGTGCTCATTTATCTATATGCTAATTTTGATACCTTGTGCATAATATATATACATATTTAGACGCAACAATACAATGCATAGGTGTGTGCATAAACACAAAACAGACAAAACCAAAGATTTGGTAACTTTTTTAAGTGGAGCTCCACAGGTAGGAAGCAATGTTACTGATGTTCATTAAAGCCTATATATATTTAACCTTTTAGAAATTAAAATAGAGCCTATCAGACTTTTACATTATGACTTAAATATAGAACAGGTCTGTACAGTTGGCAATGACAGGTCCAAAATCTAACAGCTGCGAAGGATGCTGAAGTCAATGTCCGATAGCTAGACCTTATTTGTCCTTGACAGCTATCAGACCTTCTCCCAACAAACCCATATCTATGTCCTTTTAAGAATTTTTTAATGTATTTGGGAGTCAAACTATGAAAAATTTGGCCTCTGAAGAAAGAGTGTAAAAACCTTTTAGACCACAGCTTCTTCATCCATTCATCCATTGAAGGGCATCTAGGTTGGTTCCACAGTCTAGCTATTGTGAATTGAGTTGCTATAAACATTGATGATTAACAATAATGATATGAATGTGCATCATGCACAATCATAGAGATGAAAATTTGTACCCCATATGTGTACAATGAATCAAAATGAAGTCTGAAAAAAAAACCCTTTATAGATAGATGAAAAATAAGACTGATCAGAAAAATACACTCATTTAAGCACAAAAGATCATATGTGAATTCACCATGAAATCATGAGCTCTAAACACAGGATCTTTTCTTTTTCTTTTTTTTTAATTGCTTCTTTTTAATTATACATGACAGTAGAACCCATTTTGATATAATCATAAAGCAGGGAATATATCTTTTTTTCCACAATGTAGATTCACATGATTCATGTAATCTTACATATATATAGGGTACTACTGTCTGTCTCAGTCTACTATCTTTTCTTCCCCCACCCCCTCCCATCCCATTTTCCTCTACACCATCCATACTTCCTCCTTTCTTTTCTTAACCACAACCTCTCTCCCCCCTATTATGTATCAGCTTACACTGATCAGAGAAAACATTTGGCCTTTTGTTTTTTGGGCATGGCTTAATACACTTAGCATGATATTCTCCAACTCCACCCTTTTACCAGCAAATGCCAGTTTTATTCTTCTTTATGGTTGAGTAATATTCTATTGTGTATATATACACAGTTTCTTTATCCATTCTTCAATTGAAGGGCATCTAATTTGGTTCCACAATCTATCTATTGTGAATTGAGTAGCTATGAACATAGATGTAGCTTCTTCCCTATACTTTGCTGATTTTAAGACATTTGGGTATAAACCTAGGAGTAGGATAGCTGGGTCAAATGGTGGTTCCATTCCAAGTTTTTTGAGGAATTTCCACACTGCTTTCCAGAGTGGCTGCACCAATTAGCAACTCCACCAGCAATGTATGAGTGTACCTTTTTCCCCACATCCATGCCAACAATTACTATTGTTTGTATTCCTGATAATAGCCATTCTAATTGGAGTTAGATGAAATCTTAGGGTGGTTTTAATTTGCATTTCTAATTGCTAGATATGATGAGCATTTTTCATATATTTGTTGATCACCTGTACATCATCTTCTATGAAGTGTCTGCACAGTTCCTTAGCCCATTTATTGATCGGGTTTTTTTTATTTTTGGTATAAAGTTTTGTAAGTTCTTTATAAATTTTGGAGATCAGTGCTCTGTCTGAAGTGTGTGTGGAAGAGATTTTCTCCCACTCTGTAGGCTTTCTTTTCACATTATTGATTGTTTCTTTTGCTGAGTAAAAGCTTTTTAGTTTGAATCCGTCCCATTTATTGATACTTCCTTTTATTTCTTGCGCTCTAGGGGTCATGTTGAGAAAGTCTAGTCCTAAGCCAACATGAAGAAGATTCATGCCTACTATTTCTTCTATTTGATGAAGAGTCTCAGGTCTCATTTGTAGATCCTTGATCCATTTTGAGTTGAGTTTTGTACAGGGTGAGAGATAGGGGTTTAAATTCATTTTATTGCATATGGATTTCCACTTTTGCCAGCACCATTTGTTGAAGAGGTTATCTTTTCTCCATTGCATGTTTTTGGCATCTTTCTCTAGTATGAGGTACTAGACCAGTACTTACGTGGGTTTGTATCTGTGTCTTCTATTATGTACCATTGGTCTACCTGTCTATTTTGGTGCCGATACCATGCAGCTTTTGTGACTATTACTCAAGCCATCACTATTTGCTGATGACATGATCCTATATTAAGAGGATCCAAAATCTCCACCAGGAAACTTTTAGACCTAATTAATGAATTCAGCAAAATAGCAGGATATAAAATAAACACACATAAATCAAATGCATTTATCTACATAAGCGATGAACCATCTGAAAGTGAAATGAGGGAAACAACTCCATTCACAATTGCCTCAAATAAAATAAAATACTTGTGAGTCAATCTAACAAAAGAGGTGAAAAAGCTCTGCAATGAAAACTACAGAACATTAAAGAAAGAAATTGAGGAAGACCTTAGAAGATGGAATGATCTTCCATGTTCTTGGATAGGCAGAATTGATATAATCAAAATGGCCATACTTTCAAAGGTGCTACACAAATTTATTGCAATTCCAATGAAAATCCCAATGACATTCCTCATAGAAATAGAAAAGGCAATCATGAACTTCATCTGGAAGAACAAAAGACCCAGAATAGCCAAAGCAATCCTGGGCAGGAAGAGTGATGCAGGAGGTATCACAATATAAAATACAGGATCTTTAAAAACAGGAGTTCTTAAAAAAAGAAAGAATGGGACCCTAATAGTTTAGTCGTAGCATGCAAAGAATCGTTATCAGTTCAAGTTTACTTTTAACTTAGAGTCAGTTCAGATATTTAAGGAATGTGAAATCTTGTAAAATCCTCAGAAAATGATTTTCAGAAAAAGGAAAACTTGCACATTTGGAATCTTTCCATCTTTTCTCTCAGTGTTGCAGCATTTGTGAGGAACTGGTTAAGAAAACAGAGCAGAAAAGAGAGCCAGCCAAGGTGATTGGATTTAAATATGACATATTTTTCTTTTTTTCTCAACACTTTCTCTGATAGTCTTTCTTGCAATTTAAAAGTGGCACTCTTTATGTCTTTTGTATTAACCAGTTCTCTACAATTTACATTTTCAACACAAACTTAAAAGAGATAAAGATCTAGCAGAAACTAAGAAATAAAGAAGGTTGCTATTTTTTAACTATTTTTCTTCTGTAAAACTATTCTCTTAAAGCATGGTGCTGTAATTTTTTTTTTTCTGGAAAGCCCCCCCTTTTTTTTCTTTCTCATTCCTTGAGCTTTAAGCATTACTTTGAGGAAGGCACCAGTTGTCAAGTCTCTCCATTTACCACTCCTTCTTTGGGAACCAGGTGCAAGTTTTTTATTTATTTTTTATATTTTAATTTTTTTGACAGACTTCATTTTGATTCATTGCACACATATGGGGTATAAATTTTCATTTCTATGTTTGTGAATGATGTGCATTCATATCATTATTGTTAATCATACATGTACATAAGGTAATGACGTCGGTCTCATTCCACCATTTTTCATACCCCTACCCCTTCCTGCCCTCATTTTCTACATGAACTAAAGTTAAAACAACTCTAAGATTTTATCTTACTCCAATTAGAATGGCTATTATCAAGAACACGAACAATAATAGATATTGATGTGACTGTGGGGAAAAAGGCACACTTTTACATTGCTGGTGGAGTTGCAATTTGGTTCAGCCACTCTGGAAAACAGTGTGGAGATTCCTCAGAAAACTTGTAATGGACCCACCTTTTGAACCAGGTTCAAGTTTTAGTAGCAAATTTTAATAACTGTGACACCTTTGCCTGCTTTGATTTAAACATTGACTTAAGCATAAGCATAGCAACATAGATATCCCTTTCTTTGGACCATAACTGTAACTGTGCCGTATTTTACACTAGACTATAAACTCGCTCGTTCCTCACCTCTGATCTCCGTGCATCTTTCTGAGGAGCATCCACTGAACTGACAAATGAAAGTTCCCTCGGATGTCCACAGCCCTTGTTCTGGCACCAACTGGCCGACCAGCAGGGCTGTTAATTCAGGTACTGGAGATAAGGGGATGGAGAAAGGACAAACACAGACAAATAGAGAAAAAGCTGGGACCCAGTGGATCTCTGTCCCCTTGATGAGGGATGGATGACCCAGAGCCAGCTCAGCATATTTATTATATAGGTTTTAGCATCAAAGGGGTTTTCTGTGAGAAACTTTCTTCAAAGCATACAGAGTGAAGGAAGAAGTTTTGTGCACCCCAGTTATAGTTATCAGTTAGCTTGCACCCATTGTTCTCTACCCTGGGGCAGCTCATGTCTGAACCTAGGTCAGGAACTGATAATTCCGTGACTGGTGCAGAACTCCAGGTGCACCCAGCAGCTGGGCAGCCTCAAGTTGACACCTTTGCACCAAGAGTTGATGGGGGGGGCATCACTTCTGTCCCCAGACAGCTAAAGGACCAAAATTCATTCTCAGCTCCTGACAATTAGGGAACATACAACTTTCTAAACCTCATACTGAATATTCTCAGGATAGAAAATATGTTAGACCACAAAATAATCATCCCTGAATTAAAATTTAAAATGAAAGTCATCACATGTATTTTCTCTGACCTCAATGTAATGCCAATGGAACTCAACAAGGGGGAATTTTGGAAATTTCACAGAGAAGTTAAATCATATGCTGATGATCAATGGGCCAATAAAAAATGAAGAAAAAAATTTTAAAATTTCTTGAAACAAATAAAATGGGAAACCAAAATACCAAAGCATATGTAATACAGCAAATGCATGACTATGAAGGGAATTTAGGGAAATAAACACATATCAAGAAAGTAGAAATATGTCAAAGAAAAGATCTCATGCTATTCTCCCACAAATTACAAAGAAAGAACAAACTCAATAATTGCATAAGGAAAGGGATATTATAGAACAGAAATGTGTGAGATTGAAAATAAAAAACAAATGATTGCAAAAGAAAACTAAATGCAATTTTTCTGAAGAAAATGACAAATCATTAGTCAGACATAAAGGGAGCTAACAATACAAATTCAATTATAAATGAAAAAGGAGTCATTACAATTGATATCACAGAAGAAAGGCTTTGAAGAAATTATTATGAATAATTGTATACAAACAAATTAGAAAACCTAGAAGAACTGTATTAATTTTTGGACACATAATCTCTTAAAAATGAATTAAGAAGAAATAGAAAATCTCAGCTTACCAATAGTGAATGAATAAACTGAATCAATAGAAAAAAAGCACCCCAGTAAAGAGAATTCAAAAACCTGGTGGTTTCACTGTCAATTTCTACAACATCTTTCAAGAATTAATACCATTTTTCAGCCAGCTATCGCAAAACAGTTGAAGGAACTTTTCAAATTCTTTGAATAACCAACATCTTCTTGATACCAAAACTAAACAAAGACATAATAATAAATAAAAGGAGATGAAGAAAGTAAATGAGGAACATATATGCAAAACTATCAAAAAAATTAAGCTGCACATCAACACGATCATTTAACATGATCAAGTGGGATTTATCTCAGGGATATGACGATGGCTCAACATATGCAAAATGTGATAGAACTTATCAACCATTTGACAGAAAGCATATGACTCTTTCAATGATGAAGAAAAAGCATTTGACAAAATTCAATATTCTTTCATGATAAGTACTCTCAACAAATTAAAGAAAATATATAACTAAAACCAATAAAAAACGTATATAGCATACCTGCAGTCACCATCACACTGAAGGAGAAAAAGTCAGAAGATTCTGGAAAATGGCAAGAATGGCCACTGTCAGCACTCTAGCAAACAAAATCCTGAGTGTTCTAGACAGAGAAATATGACAAGTGAAAAAGTAAAGGCAATCCAAATTAGAAAGGATGGGAAATTGTACCTTTCTGCGGTGATATGGTCTTATATGTAGAAGACCCTAAAGTGTCCAACAAAGAACAGGTGGAACATTTATTATTTATTCATTAAATGAGTTCATGAATTCAGAAAGTTGCATGGGACAAAATCAATTTAGAAAAATTAGTAGTATGTCTACATGTTGAGTGCACTATTTGAAAAAGTAATCAAAAAATCAGTTGTACTTATAATATCAGCAGCAACACACAAAACATACCTAGGAGTGTTTAGTTAAGGGAGTGAAAGATCTCTGCACTGGAAATTATAAAGCATTGATGAGACAAATTGAAGACACAAATAAATGGAAAGATCCCTATGCTCCCAATAGAAAGAATGAATATTGTTAAAATGTCTTTAAAATCCAAAGAAAATATAGACATAATATAAAACATCAGAATACCAGTGGCATGTGCTGTTCAAATGGAAAAAAAAAATTGAAATGTGGATAGTATCAGAGAAGAAAATGAATAGTCAAAGTAAACTTCAGCCAAAAGACAGAAGGTGAAGGCGTCACACTACCAACTCCCAAAATGTACTACAACACTACAGTGACCAAAAGCACAAGGAACAGATGTAACAAGGTCTCATAGGCTTATGAAGCAGAATAGAAAGCCCAGAAATAAATCTATTCATTTATTCCAACTAACCATCACCAAAGGTGCAGAGAACACGCTTTATTCAAAATACAATCTGTGCAATAAATGATGCTGGCAAAAATGAATGTCCAAAAGCACATGCTGAGAATGGATGTCCACCTCTCACCATATTGGAAAATCAACTCAAGGTGGACTGAAGCTTGACATGGGACAGGAGGAGTCACAGATCCTGTTACTCAGAGAATCTGTCCTCAAACTGCTCCTGAGGACTAAGCTTGTTCCTTGGTAATAGATAACAGGGAAGAAAACTTCTCAGCAGGTCTATAACGTAATTCATGACTCCATCAGGGAAGACAGAATCCTGGGAAACAAAGAATAAAGGACCAAAGGCAGTTCTGATGTGCTGGATTCATTGGGAGAATGTACCTCTTCTTTCTAGGAATCTTATCAATAAACCTGAAATTTACAGATTCAGTGGAACATCAGGGAAGTTTCATAACACTGAGATATAAATGGAAAGTGGGCTCTTCCCCTTTGAAGGATGTTTCACATGCCTTAAGTCTTCTATGTAAATCCAAACTCATTAATACTCTAAGTAAAAGAGAGCATCTATCTTACACATCTGTGGAACTGAACTGATGTTTTTGGACCATTCCAAGAAAATAAAGCTTGGTTTATATTTTGTTATTGTCTGTAACCTATAAGTTTTCAATTAAAAAGTCAAAATTAAAAAGCATTTCCATTTCTTTTCCTCTCTATAAACATAACAGTATTAAAATTACCTTTATAATACATCAGAGTTCTAACAATTCAAATATAAAATAAATCCATTGTGGGCTAGGGTCTGAAGGCTGCAGCAGCAAAGGTCAGTATGTGCTACTGTGGGTGTGAGAGCACAGCCTCTCTGTGTCTGAAGTGGTGATGGAGATTTTTAAAACATCCTCTTAGAATGAGAATAGGTAATATTCCACAGACACCAAAGGGTAGAAAGTCTTAGTTTTCATCTAGGAACATTTTACTCTTTTTATAGATAATGACACTAAGTGACAGTCACTTGTCTTGCCTCAAGTCATATTGCCAGCTAGTTCTGGATTACACACAAAAATTCCACTGCCTCAACTCTCAAGCCAGGACTTGTCTCCCTGTTCAGTTGTTTAAATGTCATTTCTGAGAGAAGTTACAACTAGATATCAAAGGAAACAATACCTGATGAGGGGCGAGCAATCAAAACAGGGAGAGGTCTGTGTCCCTAAAGAATGTGATGTTTTTCTTGCATTGCCTCATCTTGGAATTAGAGGTGTTTCCTATTTTGCAATTGTTTCTTTCACACATTCAAAGGATCTTTAGTATAAAAAGTTTACGCAAAAGAAGACCTGGTAAAAAAAGAGAAGTCTTGTTACTCTTCCTCAAGTAGACTGAATGGCCTGAGAAGGTAATGAAATATTGAATTATAAATCACTGATGTAAATGAGATATATTTACATATTTTTCAACAACCTAAAATATGACATGTTTTTGCATTTGTTATTAAAACACGTCTATAATGCTTCTATAGGAGAGTAAAGGAGAAATGGAATCTTTGTAAATATTCGATTCAGCTCAAATTGTACAGAGGTTACTTTTGTTTGTTTCAGTTTAGAAATTATTTATTATAATGTGCAATGTATAAACAGATTCTTTTCCCCTTCTATGGTAAATGATTCTGGTTTTCTGATTCAGTGTACTTAAAGGTATCTTCTTTTTTGCAACCTTAATTTCACATTGAATGAAGAATGAAGACTTCAGTTTATCTATTTTTCAATTTATATTTGCATATGGATTGGATTTCCTAATCAGGATAAATTATTACTATATTTCTGAGTCTCTGGTGATATGGAGGTGAGGAGTTCAACTGTAAATAAAGCATATATACATATATATTTATACACACACACACACACACATGCATGCACACATACATACACTTAAAGTTATTTATGTCAGTGCTTGTTTTTCCCACTTAATACAAATAATTAATTAGTTGACTATATTTATTTTTACAAGTCAAAATTCTGTTTTCAAAATGCACATAGAAAGGCTAATGCATGCTTCAACACAGTTATAGCTGAGAGCTGATATTAAACTGAACTCCACTTTTGGCCTATCTGCACAGTAAATATTTCATGAAAGCACTTGAAGGAAGATAGGAACTATCCCTCAGTGTCCTGGGCAAGATTGCTCTTCTCAGATAATACCACTACATACAGAATTTATTGGCTTTTATACAGATCAGCAAGGTTGCAGACAAGATGTTATTGTGCTGACTGGATAATCTCAACTTCAGTTGAATATGTAATGACTGCTTGAGCATCTGTGACAACATTCTTTGGAAAATACTATCTTAAAAGCATTTAGAAAGTTTAGATCTTAAGGGTAAATGTGTATTTCATTTAGCTTATAATTTCTGCAAAGTATGAATACTGAATGTAATATATGGCATAATAAATGAATATTCTAGAATCTACTTCCTGCATTTACTCATACTGAGATAGTAATAATATATTTCTATAAAACTTAGCTGTTATCGTGTACTTAAATTTATTTCATATACACCCTATGCTAAATGATGCTTCTTAAAATTATAATGTATCATCCATGGCCTAGACATACTAGGACTGTGGGGTACATTGTCAAGAGAACAAAGAAAACATCTGTAAATGGTGAACACATCATGTGGCTTATTGAAAAATGCTCCTGGGGAAGATGCATTGGTGAGTCTGGACAGATGGTACCTCCATCCTTCACAACTCTACTCCAGGAAGTTCAGCCGTGACATGGACAAAGAGCACTTCTATCCCACTGGACAGGACACCTGGTCCAGTGGCAGCTAGTTGGATAGGTGGCACTTACCTTCTCATAATGACCTCAGTTCTATACCACTTACAGCAAGGCGAGGGGTTCTACAGGCTAGTTACAGAGTGGTGACATTATTAGTTTGCTGAGTTGGTTTTATTCAGTGGATGAGAAGCACACAGCTGTCCTGGTGTGCATGCGAACAACAAAGAAACAGAAATAGTTCCTACATATACCACTAGTTTCCCCATTAGCAAGGTACTCAACAAAGATTCAGTGTCCTTCCAGATAGCATTTGTCTGAACATTCTGGTCTGGGCCGTAATTTGACGAAGTCCCCTGTACAATATTTTTTTTTCTTATATCAGTTAAAATATCACCCTAAATATCTCATATAAATGAAAGATATCTCAATCTGAAGAAAATATATTTCTGAGTATGCACTGTCCTTATATAAATAAACATAAATTAGTTATAAAAGTATGGATGAGTTGCTCAATTGTCTTTCTAAGCATTATGATAGAAGTGACCATAAAATGCAAGAACAAATTTGTTCAGCTCTAAGATGTTGTTCAAAGAAAATAATCTGTAAAAACTTCCTTGTAGTTTTACCAACCAAAAAGGCAATTTTGGAAAGAATTCAGAAGGCAAAGTAACCTAACAAGTTAACAATTAGAAATCTCCAATACTTAAAAAATGTGTTTCAGTCTCATTAATAAAAAGTTCAGAATATTCACCTTAAACATAGTATTAACATAAAATTATTCAGCTTGATGAAGGAGAATGTGAAGACTGTGACAATCAAAAGGGCACTGCCCCCAGTGGATTAAATTTAGTGATAATAAAATCTTTTGCAGTTAAATAGCTTTTCAGAAATTGGTGAATGTCAAATGTCTATAGAGTGTCAAACAGCTTAGTTCACTCAAGGGTGAATGAGCAGATGATGCAATGTATCTGTGTTCCCTTGATTTGTTACTTATTTGATTGATCTTAAAAAGTAGCAGCAAAGCACTTAGGCAAGTTCATAGAATGACTTCCATCATGCATTTGTGGCTGCGATTCTTCAGTACATACAGCAGGTGGGATAAAGTGAAGAACCCTGACTCCATGCTTTGTCTCAACTACTCCCTGATTTGATGCGTGTCTAGAACACCACTGCAACTCACTTTCAGAATGCATGTATACATTTTGGGAGGTCACACATAAGTGAAATGCAATCTTTCATTTTTCTGATTATACAAATTGTAGGATCACATTGGTCATGTAGTCAATGTATATGAAGCAATAATATCTGTTTCACTCTACTATCATTCCTTCCCCCATACCCTCTCCCCTCCTTTACCTCCCCTCTACCTAATATAAAGTAACACTATTCTTTCCTATCCCCACACCCATTATTGTGAATTAGCATCTGTATATCAGAGAAAACATTCAGCCTTTGGTTTTTTGGGTTTGGCTTATTTCATTTAGCAAGATATTCTCTAACTCCATCCATTTACCAGCAAATGCCAAAATTTCATTCTTCTTTAAACCTGAGTAATATTCATATATACATGAATATTGTGTATATATACACACAAACCACACACACCACATTTTCTTTATCCAGTCATCTGTTTGAAGAACATCTAGTGTGTTTTAGTTTTAAAGTTTATACTCAATATATTTAAGCAAAGGAAAATATAAACTGCTATTTTCTCTAATTATTAAAGTGTTAGCTATTATAGTGTTTCTCCTTTTTTCTAGATCTCATATTGATTAAGAGATATTTCTACAAGAATAAGTCACAATGTACTCCCCAGGCAATGCACTTATCTGTCTCTAGCTTCTCTGTGTTGTCAGTTTCTGCCAGTCTTCCCTTCTCAGTCACTTCACTGTCCCAGTAAGGATTCCGAGATATGCCTGCCAAGGGAGCTAAAAAAAAATCTCTTTCCTGTATTGCAAATATCTGGTCTATTGAAATCAACTCTGTTTCCTCTTCTCCCAGCACCTACTTTTGTATGAATGTGAAGATTGATTCCCTGGACAAGTCAGGATTCTTCAGAGATAAAGAATCAAAATGATGTCTATCTCCTTTACCTAAGAGGAGACTCACTGTGGGAACCCGCTCACATGATTACGGTGGCTGAGAAGTCTCACAGTGTGCCATGCTCAGGCTGGAGAGACAGAAAATCCAGTGTGTAATTCAGTTTACAGCCACAGCTTGAGACACAGGGGTGCATCAGTGTATCTCAGTTGGAGACCAGGAGCTGTGGACTGAAGTCCAGGAATCTGAAGGCCTTAGAGAGGGAAGTTCATTATCTCAGGGCAGGAGAAAATGGATGGACCAGCTCAAGAATGAGGAGAGAGGTAATTCACCCTTTCTCCACTTTTTCACTCGATTTGGTGCTCAGTAGATTGGATAATGCTCACTGATATGGGTCAGGATAAATCTTTTTTTAACCAGAATACTGATTCAAATGCCAGTCTCTTCTGCAAATATGTTCACCAACAAACCCGAGAATAAAGTTTTATTGGCTATCCAGACATCATTTTCTTGGGAAAAACCAAAAAAAAAAAAAAAAAAAAAAAAATTAACAGTCACACTCCCAATACTTTTGCCTCTGGCCCTTCTTGCACTTCAGGTTGATTTAGCTTCACATATGATTCCTTATGCCACCCATCATAGAGGGTCCCAGTGAAGTCCTTTCTTTCCTGACCTCATGCCTGGGAGGATCAATTCCCTGGCCATCCCACAAAATCATGGAAATTATGTCATAATTACTTGCAAAGGAACTCTCTCCCTCTCTCTTGTTCAACTCATCTCATTTTAAAAGATACATAGTATTATTCACTAAATTTGATAGATTACAATTTTGTAACTAGACATCCTAACTCTTACAGCATGCTGGACACTTGATCCCATTTAATGTTCTCAGAGTGTGAAACATTGACAAAGTTCTCTGAACCTAACTGAAGAAACAGTATAACCTGAAACAGAGTTCTGAACATATATTACACCTAAGTTAAAATGATGATATAGTCAATTAAAGGAATGAAAGGAATGAATAGATTGTACTATATGCATGAAAACTATATTTATAAAACATATCCTTTCCATTTATTTTTATTAGCACCAAGTATTTTAAATACTATTATCTGCTAGTAAATACTATTACATGGTATTATTTTTGAACTGTTGTTGAGCCAAGATATACATTTATTTATTTATTTATTTATTTATTTATTTATTTATTTTGTTAGTGTTTAATATATGCACAATACACAATTTTCTGTATGATTTCAATCTTAGTAGTTTCCTCTTTTTTTATATTTAACTTTCAACTTTTTTTTAGTACTGGGGATTAAATCCAGGGCCATTCTACCTACCACTGAACTGCACATCCCCAACACTTTATTTTTTATTTTGGGATAGGATCTTACTAATTTGTCCAGGCAGGGCTTTCAAATTTGTTCTTGCATTTCCATAAAATGCAAGAACAAATTTGTTCAGCTTTAAGATGTTCCTCAAAGAAAATAATCTGTAAAAACTACCTTGTACTTTTACCAACCAAAAAGGCAAATTTGAAAAGAATTCAGAAAGCACAGTAACCTAACAAGTTAACAATTAGAAATCTCCAATACTTAAAAAATGTGTTTTGGTTTACTCTCTAAAGTTGCTGAGATTTTAGGTATGTCTCCACACACAGTTTAAAATATTTTTTTTAATTAAGAAATATAATTGAAGAGTATTGTCGCTAGGTGTTTTCACTGACGGTTGGAATTCTTTATCTTTAAATGGGTCCTTGTGGGAGAAAGTGATTACCAAATGTTCCATAAAACAATTCTAATTTATAAATATAGCTATTTAATTGAAAAACATGAGTACTTAACATTGGTCCTTTTAGAGGTGATTAGATTTATCATTATAAACTTTTAATTTATGATGAATGGCAAGAAGATGACACTGGTGACACTAGTATGAAATTGACTTTCAAAATATCGATTTGTGGTCACTCTGTCCTGGAAGAATTTGGAGTTATTTTAAAGTAAGAAAAAAATCCAGATAAATTAATAGAGACATAATACCTATTATTTTAACTACCTTGTCAACCAAGAGCAATTTATCATGGTAATCACAAAAGACCGTTAATGGCCTTGAAAATGATGTGATTTCAACAGACTTCTTTGAGAACACTCTCTAAGGTCAAAGTACTTCCGGGGTAGAATCAAAGGAAGAACAACTTCCAAATCTGCTGAAATAACTGTCCACAGAGGCACAACCGACCAAACAGCAAAAAACATGGGCATGGTTTATGAAAAATTAGCCTAGACTCAATCCTGGTTCAGTGAAACTCAGGGGAATGAATATCAACATTAAACCACATTGTCTGCAGACTTTTAGATACTTGTAGGAACTGTCATCAAAAGAATTACATACTTGGGAAATTTTATTGGTCCTAATTATGAGACATGTCAATATTTCATATTAAATACCAAGGCTGGTTTATAATCAACCTTATAAATCTAATGCAAAACTTAACTTTGCCTAGAATATCCTAGGTAAAATCATTAGTTAATTTATAGTATTAATTATTTTTCTTGTATTCTTATGCAAACTAGTTTTAGGTATAATTTTATGACAAGGTAAAATTGGATAATGGGTTCAATAAAAAAAGATAATACTTTTAATGTATTTCCTACTTTCTCATGTATTGAGTTTATTTTAAACTCAATGGAAAAATGTTTGTTTACTTTCTACTTTACTGACTCACTTAACACAGAAAGAGTTGACTGATTCCACAGCATGTCCTGAAATGCCAGTTGGGAAAATCAGGTATGTTGGCAAAATACAAACCCTTCCAATGACAAATTAGTGAGTCTGTAACGTTCCCACATCACCCTATAAAGCTCACGTCTTTCTTCACAAAGGACCACAAAGATATAGCAGGTGGTGAACTGAAAGAATAAACCTTGATTACATTTAGAATTTGACATTTTAGTGATTCCAAAAATATTTTAAGAAATATATTTACTGCCTTTGATGTTGGGTGTTAAGAAAGGTTTTGTGAGCATAAAATCTATTTATATGTGTATATTTGCACTTACCAAAATGTATATGTAATCATCAATGTTAAAAATATAACAGCATACACAATGAAGTTTAAAATGTTTGTCTAAACCATTTACTTATTTAATACTATTTTAAAAATGCTTACTTTGTGACTTGCAAAACACAATAGCTGTGTTCAATCATTGGTAGAGCAGTTCTCTCCCAGTGAGCAGCAGCTCATGCCAAATAACTACTGTCTTTACACAAAAGAGGAAAAGTTACTGTGGCTCTCTGTTGAAGAATTTTTTACTAGCACAAGAAAATATATTTTTGACAATTTGTTGCTAATTGTTTGTTTAAACACATTAGAAAATTTTGTAAACTTTTTAACATGGAGAAATTATTGAAAATTAGTGACATTTTGGCAAGAAATATGCAGAATTAGTTTTGCTTCTTTTTAATAATTTGTTATTTCTTCTAATTAGTTGTACATGACAATAGAATGCATTTATACATTTTGATAGACCATACACAAATGGAGTATAATTTCTTATTTTTCTGATTGTACATGTTGTGTGATTACATCAGTCATGCAGTCACATGTGTACTTGAGGTAATAATGTGCGTTTCATTAGTTTTTCTGTTTTATAAAAAAATCTTTATTAGAAAAGAAAGCAAATTTCTTTATTAGTGTGATTATGTTTTAGAATTATGGAACATTAAATGGTCATGCCATCCTGGTTTCAGAGAGTTGAGATTCAGAGCCCTCTGATCTGCACAATTGTTTTATGTTCTCTTTGTGGTTCCTTCCAATTCCAGATAAATAAAGAAGGAAAGGAAGTCTCTCCTGGGAGGCACATTACAAGATTTGTCCTATTGACAGTGGGATTAAATATTTTGTTTTGTCATCCTTCAGAGCACAAAAGGAGGAAACTCGTTGCATTTTATTCTGCAATAATTTGCTGAGTAGAAAATAAAGTGGCCAGTACTGCCAAGTTATTTTTAGAATCCATGCATTTATATAGAATAAAAATAAACACTTAAAAATACAGAGCACATATACTTAAGTTGAAATATCTAGTTAGCACTTTTGACTTAAGCATAAAAGAATAGGTAAGATAGTCAAGGAAAGTCTTGAGTTGTCTCTTAGTTTATTAGACAGGGGTCACCTTTCAAATACCATCATGATCTCCACACAGATAAGAAGTACTGGCACTTTAATACTCAAACTTAAGGAACATATGTTTGCCTTAAATTTAAAAACCTTATAATAATAAATTAAAGTGTTAATGAAGATAATATGAAATGGTGTTCTTAATTATTTATTTATATATTTTTTGAAAATAAATATTAAAACTAATTCTGCAGTATTAGAATTAGCATTTTCTCACCTGAAGAATGAGCTACATGCTCAGGTTACCATCAAACACAACCAAACATATAATTTTTTCTTGGTTTGCATGGAGCAGAGTGATCATTGCTAACATGTTAATAAAGACTGTATATTGTGAAACCTTAACCAAGGTAACAAGTTGAGCTTCTGACCCATTGTGCAGTAGGACTTCCTAATTTATTTTAAATATAAAGTAAGATAAACATATAATTTGTAAATGAACGTCTTATTTATGTGTGAATACAAAAGCATTTAATTAATACAGATAGTTAAATGAAGGATCACTAGGTTGCAGTTTTTCAGAAATTTGGAAACTCATATATTTTATTATAAAAACATTTGTTTTAAATTCACTTGTTTTTGGAAACTCTTTGTTGAGTACAATACTTCTCAAATCTTCCAGGACAAATGAATTGAGGTTACAACCTTAGAGTATTTTCTTGAAAAACTATTAAACATTATCACTGTGAAATTAACTTTTTACACTGAAAGATGGGAAAAGTATTTTAGGGTGAATAGAATTCATGAACTTTCAAATTGATTTCTATGGGGTGAGACCTTTATTGAACAATTATACAACTATATCAATGGATTTTAAAAAATTGATATTGTGGTATCAATCATATAATACCACAGAGATGCTTTAATTCAACAATAAAAAGTAAAGCAGGTTATGTGTACATAATACCAAAGTTTTGATGAACTTATTTTCTCAAACTTAATTAATTTTTTTGAAATAACAATAATTTTAAATATAGCAAACCTTCAGACTTTGAAGTTTCTTCTTAGTATTCTAAATATCAGATCTTAATAAATCATTAAAACATTATGTAATGGTAAACATTTTTCTCCATTATTCTCTAATTTTGTCTTTGCCTTTTAAATATTTATAAAATATTTGATAATTTAAATTTGTTTTACATGCAAATAACCATCTTAAATTGTCTCAAAAATAATTTTCATTGATGTACATTATTATATTCTTTGTTTTAATTCTTGCCAAAATGCCTAGCATTTCACAATAACACAAAAATTTCCCTCAATCAATTTATTCAACAATTACTGTTGTGTATTTATTGGGTCTCAGCTCATATTTTCCACATACCAGCATCTCTAAAACATATTCCATAGTTCAATTAAAAGAGTGTATGTTTACTCTTAACAATGAAGTACTCATGATGAACTTTTCTGCCAGTCAGTATAACCATTTACAGTGTAAAATTCACAAACATAATTTCAATGTAGCAAATACAGAAAATAAAAATAATTGTAGCAAAATTGCAAATGCATTTTGTTAAATGAAGACTGTATGACAGAGATATGTAATATCAAGATTACATGCCTACATTTATACTGAATTTTCATATAGTTATGGGATCATTAATAAAAATATAAATATTTTATTAGCACTATAAAATTTGCATTTTGTTTTTTAATTAAATATGCTTTTAACTAATACATAAATCATAAAATTTATACATTTTAATGAGGTAGCATATGATATTTCAATACATTTAAACTTTGTATAATGTTTAAATCAGGGTAAATGTATCTATCTTTTCAAAGAATCTTTTTTAATATGAAAACTTTTAAAATCTTTTTTTGTAGCTTTTGATGGGTACATTATCATTATCAATATTCACCATGCTATGCACACCAGCATTTCTTGCTCCCAATTAACTGCAATGGAAAACCCTTGATCAGCCTTTTTTCCCATCTCCCTCCTCCCAATCCTCAACCTCTGGTAGCTACCATTTCACCTTCAAATTCTATGAGATGGATTATTTTATTTTATTTTTTTGCTGGAGGACCAAGAATTGAACTCAGGGACCCTCAACAACTGAGACACACCCCCTGCCCTATTTTGTATTTTATCAGAGACAAGGTCTCACTGAGGTCTTACTTAGTGCCTTGCTTTTGGCTGAGGCTGGCTTTGAACTCTCCATCCTGCTGCCTCAGTCTCCTGTGCCCGACTGAGATGGACTCTTTTAGATTCCACGTGAATGATGTCATGTGGTACTTGTCCTGTGCCTGGCTTATTTCACTTAACTTATGAACATCCATGTTATTGGTGCCATCCATGTTCCTGTAAACAGAAGGATTTCATTCTTGCCATGACTGAGTGGCATCCCTTTGTGTATACCCTACCAGGTATTCTTCATCCATTCATCAGTAAATGAACCCTTCCTCCATTTCTTTTCTTGACTGGACACTTCTGCTGTTGATTTTCTTGACTATTCTGAATATTACTGCAATAAACCTGGGAGTGAAGATATCTCTTTCTGATAATATTTCCTCTGGATATGTACCCAGCAGAGGGGATGTTTGTTGTTATAGTAATTCTAGGTTGCTTTTTTTTTTTTTTTTCCGCAAAGTTCTATACTGTTTTCCATATTGTACTAAACTACATTTCTACAACATTGTGCAAGAGTTCCCTATTCTCCACGTCCCTAACCAGTACTATTCTCTTCTGTCCTCTGATGATAGCCATTCTTATTGGAATGAGGTGATATCCTCTTGTGGTTTGGATTTGTTGATCTCAGATAATTTGTGACATTGGGCATGTTTTTACATATCTGTTGGCCATCTGTGTCTTCTTTGGAGACATGTCTATTTAGGTCTTTTGCCCATTTTTACTTGGGTTATTTAAAATTTTTCCTGTTAAATTTGTGAAGTTCCTTAAATGTTCTATAGGTTAACTTTCTGTCAGATAGAAACAAAAGATGGGAAATATGTTTTCCCATTTTGTAGGTTTTCTGCTCATTCCAATGATTATTTTCTTTTCTGCGCAGAAACTTTTATTTATTTATTTTTAGTTTGACACTTCTGATTTGCCAGTCTGTGTCTTTTGATTGATGAGTTTAGGTCACTAACATTCAGGGTTATTATTGAGATATTATTTGTATTCCCAGTCATTTTGGTTTATTTTTGGTTTTTAACTTGACTTCGTTTCTATTGGCTGTCTGATCCTATAGTTTATTATAGCTACTCTTAATATTATTATGCTTAATTGAGGAGTATATAATTATAATAATTGTTTACTACATAGATCTGTGCTGATCATATGTAAACATTCAATTCTGATTTTCATAAGGCCCAATGTATCACAACAAATCCAAATGCCTCCTCTTGTCATTAGGTGTGTTCTCTGGTTAAAATTAATATTTCAATCATTGTGTTTCATTTTCCAATGGATATCCATAAAATAAATGCTCCTCACATGCCTTACTAGCTGAAAAATCAAAAGTGTTTTAGGAAAGTAGGATAAAGTTTTATGAAAAAATGAGGATTAGGCATGGTTATTAAAAGTTTGTAAGATTGAGAAGATATTCATAAATTGTAGGATAGTGCTCTTTAGCTGAAGTTACAGTCTATGAATTTTAAGAGTTGTAGAAAACTTACGTTTAATTCTCAAGTGAGTTCATGACTTTTCTTAACAGTAATTTATATGTATCTTTACCATCTCTAGAAAGTCTAAGGATTTCATGAGACATGAGATTTTGTCTTGATCATGTTCCTTCCTTAAGGACATCCACACTGAGCTGTTTGCATGGCACCTCAATTATTTTTTGTAGTTGAATATAAAATTTAAATATTTGGAAAATTAGATTGCTTGTTAACCAGTGAAGTCAGTGCTTATTTAAAGAATATAGAATGAATTCAAACAGGATTCTCAAGTTTTCTCTAGACTTTTTAAATTGTAAGAAGAGATGCAAGAAAAATTTATCAACTGCACATCATGAATGTGACATTAATTTGACATTTATAAAAAATGTGCTCTCTCAGACACTAAGGTGAGGACATATTGTCTAAGGTTTATTAATCTTCAAATAAAAATTCAAACAATAAATGGAAGCAGTCTTCAATTGCAAGTGACGATGGGAGACATTCTGTATCATTTAGAGTAATGACACAATGTATACACATAGTTTAAAATGTGATTTTCCTCTTTACACACTATCCTCAAGGGATGCTTTGTCTTTTCCCTTTCTTTCTTTGCTATATTTCCTTTATTCAAAAAAAAATCTGATTCTCTAAACTGGTTTCATTGATTAGTTTGAGGAAAAATGAGTTTTCTAGTTTTAGGGCAAAACACAAGACTCATTTGTTAAATTAGGCATTTGCCTAATGGATATAGGAGGATCAGCAAGATTAAGGTCATGGATCTTTTCTTGTTGTCAGATAATGTGTTAAATAAAATCAAAGGGATGATAAACAAGGGTAATTGCAAAGAGAAGTATTCCCTTAGGGTTCAATCCAGACATCTTCTAAATTGTAAATTTTCAGGATGGACACTAAAAACCTTCTTTAAGGTACAGAGTTAAGTAAGAATCAATTTTCAGCTCATTGAAATATTCTATTTACTATTTTTATGAAAATCACAAAAATACTTACGATTATTTCCTGTGAACATTTTTACAGGTACCTTGTGAATTTAGTTGTGGCCAAACTAAATGTTTTTCATGATAAAGAATCAAGATAAATCAAAACAGCATATTAGAAAATATATTTAAGCAAAACTCACATCAAAAATATGTGTTGAAATGCAGCAAGGCAGAAGCAGAATAAAATTACTTGAATCTGATGAAAAAATGTTGAATTATTTTGCTTTGAAACAATTGGCATAGCATCAAAGAAGCAATGTTTCAAAAGTAATTTTATCATGTATATATAAAGTATACAACATGGTATAAGATACATGTATGTAGTAAAATGGTTACTCTATTTCAACAAATTAACAAATCCATTACCCCTCTTTGTCCCCTACTTGTCAAGAACAGCTGTAATCTCTCCATTTAGCAAAAGTACTGAATAGGATAGATTATTTCCAGCTTTAGTCCCAATGTTGATGTTGTGTATTATGTCTCCTGACTTGTTCACCCTGCATATTATCTACTTTATACCCTTTGCCTAAATCTCCTCATTTCCTCCCTGCTTCTTCTCATCTTGACCCTGGTCAGCACTTTTGTGTTCTCTATGTTATTTCTGGAAAAAAAAAAAATTCTTAAACTAAGATAATCTAGGTTCACACCAAAAATTAAATTTCTAAGCAATCTAAACACAATAAGATTATAAAAGAATGTTCAGAATGTTTATGCCTAACCTTGTATTTGAATGTCAGTGTCATGAAAAATCCTTTATTCAGAACACAAAATTACTTAACTTTATAGTCTAAGAAAATTATATGATTCAGTATTTTATGAATATTGAAAGAAAGATATGCATCTGAGATTCATCATAGTTTTTATTTTCCTGTTCTTAATTCTGAAGAAGAAATGCTGTGCTGAAACTAACCAATAGTTACTGAATTAAAGCAAAATACCTAAAATGGAAGAGAAGGACTGAGCAAGCATTTGCAATTTCACACTTCTTTTAATGGTAAAAGGTGAACAAAAGAAGGTATGGACATTGGTAGCAGTGCTAAGTCAGTCATAAAAAGTTTTCATAGTCTACAAAATTACACTTATTTATAAATCAGAGTTCTGAAACTAAAACTGATATAATAGCAGTTTCCATCAATGCTCTTTAGTTTTGTGTAGTAAATGTAATTTGACAAAACAAAACTGTACTTTGGGTGAATTTTTAACATGTAAGTTGTTCTTATGATTAATAAAATTAATTTATTAGCAGTAAATGCAGGTTTTTAATCATGCTATTTTTACATATTGGTTTTAATATAATTTCATCTTTATTTTTAATTACTATGTTTTTTATACATATTAACAGGCTCCTGATATATTTCCATGCATGCAGGCAGAGTGCTCTGTCAAATCCATCCTCTGTTCTGCTCTTCCTGCCCCTTCCTTCCCAACCCCAATGAATCACTATCCTACATTCAGGTTAACATATATGAGAGACGATATGAAGTATCTACCTTAATTTCATTCATGGCTCTAAATCTACAACTGAGGACAGGACTCAAAAAATAAATATTTAGAGCAATTAACAGAACTGAAGTAAATTTATACTTGTGTCTAAAATTCAAGACTGATAGGCCAGCTTGCATTTCTTCTATTTTATGCTCCATTGCTATAGAATTTCCTTCTATAGACACCATATTGCTTTGTGCCTTTTCCAAATTGAAATTTAAAAATTTAATTGTAATCTTTTACATCAACAAACACAAAAATCTATATTGAATAATATACTTGATGATTCTGTTAATGTCATTAAATGTTAGTACTGTTATCTTTCTATTTATTTGACAGGATTAACAAAGCAGAAATAAAACCTTATTTCTAGAGTGAGGAAGTCATGCTCTTAAATGTCAAAAAGTAGGTTAAAAAAAGCATCTGTAGGTTATTTTAAATTTCCTACTGCATGTGAAGTATGGTGTGGGGAGGAATGGACAGACATAAGACTTTGGAATAACATTTGTAAGGCAGGAGAGAAAGAAAATTCAAAGTTGGATCAGATCCTGGTTTATATTTGTTATTGGAGGTGGTTATTAATTAGCATATTCATTTAGAGATTACAGTGTTCAGAGCTTTAAACTGGAGATACAATTTGTACTTAGTAATTGATATTATAACTCAATAAGTAGTACATATTTAGTTAAATATTTTATAAGACCAATGTATAAAAAAATGGCTTAGAATAACTAATAAATGAAAACTCTAATTTTGAAAACAAGAATTATGTGCCAAACCCTCCTTCTATTTTCATTCTGAAGTATCTGCTTCAGGTAGGGTAAACTGTCTTCACTGGAGAGTTCCTGAATGTGCATGGTAGGACAAGAGTGGAGGATCATATAACATGGTACTGGGTGAGTAGCACAAAACGTGAAGCAGAACTAAGAGCTCAGGTAAGGGTTCTGTCCTGGGGAATTATAATCACTTAAGGAGCAAACAGGAGGCTGAATAGCATCTTGAAGATAGCGTAGTTGAACAAATGGAGAAAGGACGCATTCTTGGAAACCATCACTGATGCCATTCATGAATTGGCAGCTGCCAAAGGTCAGAAGAGTTCAAAGAAGAAAAAGACCCGTCTGTGTACAGTGGCTTGACAAATTGTAAATTACTAAAAAAGGAATTTTTCACGACTGTTGTGCTATGGTCATGTATGGGAGTTCCCTTTTCCCTTTTTTTGATGTCTCTTTTTTAATATAAAATTGAATTTCATTTCCTTTTATCATAATATGTTAAATTCCCAGTAACACTGATCTTAAAGTAAATTATTTCACAAACATAATGCAAAGTATATGTAAAATTGAACATTTTTCCACAGTTTTAAAATTCATGGTTAAATTGTACAAACAAAAGTTTTTAATATTTTTCTGCAGGGACATTTTTCTTAATCATTTATTTGAATTTTAAGGAAGGCTAATGTCTTAGAAAATTCCCCTTGTCCATATTTGAAATACATAATTCTACGTTGAAATAAGGACATTTATTTTATACAACAAAGTTGGTATTTAAATTAAAGTAAATGTGAATTTAAAAGATTAAATTTCTAGGTACATTTGAATGACATTTTCCTGTTAATGTTTTATAAAAACATATTGATGATGCACATAATAATTACATTTGTTTATATCATCTGCCATAGGTTTCATGAGCTAAAGGTTACTAATTTTTAAGACAAAATGTAGATTAACCTAGGAATTAATTTAAAATAGTATATTTTATTCTTTAATCTTTTTGTTGTAGAATAAAGTTACTGAAAATATGAGAAAGAAAAACACTTCTGTATGTCTTTCTCCACTAGTCATTATAAATTTTTGTTGTTATTCCCAAAAATCTACTTTTTAAAATTGCATCTGAATGCCCTTGCTTTCTTGAAGGTTTTCAGAGATCACTGTCCATCATGGTAATAGCTTTTATCTTGTATTGATCACTGGATAACCTTGGCCTTGGTAGTACATTAGCCTTCTGAGAGGTTCACCCAAACATTTTTATAAATATTTTTAAATACACCAAATGCATATATTCTGGACTTTGATAGGAGATGGTGATATTGTTTCTTTCATTTTCTTCATCTTTATAAATTCAATATAGTGCATTAAATGCTTTCATATAGAACTGTATTTTTGTTCATTCTTTAGGAGGAGATTTTTTTCCATAAATGGATGGTTTAAACTAGTACACTAGTCCTGGGCTTTTAACTCTTTATGACTGATTTAGAGTACATCTGAAATCGCAAAGGCACACACCTGTAACCCAGAGACTCAGGCAGGAGGATTGTGAATTTAAAGGTCAGCCTCAGAACCTTAGGGAGACCCTAAGCAACTCAGCAACACTCTTTCTCAAAATTAAAAAAAAAAAGAAAATAAAAAAAGAAACCAAAGGAAAGAAAAGAGAAAATAAGGGGAGTAGGAATGTGGCAAAATGCCCCTGGGTTCAATCCCCAATACCAAAAAGAAAAAGAAAGAAAGAAAGAAAGAAAGAAAGAAAGAAAGAAAGAAAGAAAGAAATTAATTCCCAATACTCCTGTCACTTTCCAATGCAAACAAAATAAGAGCCTCCACAATTACAATTTCATGTCTTCTTATTCTCTAACTCAGAGGAGTTTTGAGACCTGTCATCTAATTTATTTTCCTAATATTTCTTCTAGCAGCTAAATGGTCTTACCTTTGAAAAGTGTTGCTTTATAGGAAAAGAGGCTAAATAGTAACAATAATGTAGATACAGTTTTCCAATAGCTAACAAGTGAAATAAATGAGAAAATTAATCATTTCTTTTGTAACTTAATTCTTAGAAAGTAAAACTTTCTGATAACTTTTATTCATCATGAAATAAAATTACTACCTTTTTGCTGATTTCAAGGAACATGAGATCTTCTATTAAAATTTATTTTTAAAATGAAGGAGGCTTGTAAAGATAATTGCCACTGCATACTGGTTTTCTATATGTATTATTTAGGTCTTGCTACAGGAAACTATTGTGCTAACATATATTTTTTATTTTAATATGTCCAATATCATGAATGGTTACTACAAAAAACAATTTCAACTTCTTTTTCCCACTAGAGCTTAAGAAACACAACTTATAATTGTCATATCTGGGATTCCAACAAATATCTGTGATTTTTGAGATTGCAAAATCACATTATCCCACTATGCCATACTGACTTTTGGAAGCAAATTTTATACTTTGAGTTTGCTAAGCATAAACTTATGCTGGATGCTCCTGAGGTGTATTTTCTTCCTCTTCTGACTGAGTTGACACAAATGTTTCAAGTTAGCTCAACTGAAGAAAAAATTCTACCAATAACTGGGCTCCAGAGGTTGCCGTTTCCTAACAAAGAACTCCACAGTTAGGAGATTCCTTAATTACATGATCCCCTGGATATTCCTATCCCTGGGCCCTACAAACATGTTGGCCATTATTCCTCATGGAGGACAGACATCATCAGTGCCTAGCCTGAGCTGGGAGAGACTGAGATTTGAAACGTTATGGTCTCAATGGCCTCCAATCAAGTTCTCTGAATCATGTGGTACTAAAGGTATATTTTGCTCATTTGAATACTAAAAGCTAAAGCACATAATTCTAACATATCTCTGATATAATGTATGCCAACTTTCAATAAAAATGACAAAGACTGCTAGAACAGATTTTCTCAAACAGAGATCATATTAATAATGCATTCTCTCATATGGTTTCCGCATGTTTGGAACGGACTTCCCATGGTGAAGCAAAGGTGAAATGAGTCATCTATCTCATCACAAGATGTACAGCCTAGAAAACATAGGTATCCATGTTGAGCACAAGAAAATAGTTTATCACCATGATGGAGGTAGAAGAAAAGCACCAACACCCCAGACAATTTGTTTAAGCAGGTCTGTGATCTCAGGAGGGGCAGCCTTTGAGCTGAGTCGGGAATGATGAGAACCAGTCTTGCAGGCATGCAATAAGAGACATCACAGCTAGGATAGGAAGGTGCAAAAGCATGACTATACCAGGGAGGAATAAGAAGCACTGTGTGCAGAACAAGGGTTTCCCAATGATGTCTACGGCCTAATCCTTGGTATCTGGGAATATATTATGCTACAGGGCAAAAGGGTCTTTCAAAACATAACTAAGGTTAAGGACCTTAACAGAGGGAGCTTATTCTCTTTTATCTAAATTGGCCTGATATAACCACATGAACCTTTAAAAGCAGGTAACTTTCTTCAGCTAGTATTGGATACAAGCTACACCCAAAGAAGTCAGAGATGTGGTAGAGAGGGAATTTAAAGAAATTTCAAGTGTGACAAGGATTTGAAGCTGCAGCTCAGACTGCAAAATGTCAGGGCTAATATGCACTCTCAGCCATACTGATTAGAGGCCTCTAACAGACCTCAATTAGTGGCCACTTCATGGCCAATTGGGCTGTCCCACAGAGGATTACTAAGCGAGATACTGGTGGCCAACAAGGGAATGGGGAACTCCACCTTACAGCCACAAAGAACGGAATTCTGCCAAATCTTGAATCATGTTGGAAGCAGGATCTTTCCATAGTCCAGCAATAATAACCCAATTGATGACACATTGATGTCAGCATTGTGAAATCTAGAGTAGAGGAAACATCCAGGTTTCATGAATAACTCAAAACCCAAACTCCTGATCCACAAGAACTATGTGATAATTTATTAAAATTGTTTAATGAAAAAAAAATTGTGGCATTTTGTTACAGCAGCAATAGAAAACCATATACACCCTAAACTATAGCATGACTTGGGTATAAAGGCCAAGAAGAGGAGTAAGGAATTCAACCTTGGGTTTAGGAGTTTAGATAATATAACTTTTCCAGCTACTATTTTATATTGAGTTTAAATATTATCCTTTGGCTACTGAGGAACTATGACATAATTTTAAGTTGGGGTTGACATAAGCATGTTAGAATGAATACTGAAATTAGTAGAGAAGACAGGATGTAACTAGAGAATATGAAGCTGATAAAAAGGATTGTGTTGTAGTTCCTATCATACAATAAATAAATGGATTAGGATAAGGACAGTGGTAGTAGAGGAATATGAATGTTTTTTACAATTACTAGGATGAAAATATGATAAGATTATATGATTCACTATGGGTGTTAATAAGAGATGTTCCCTCCTTGATTTACCTGCTTATCACATAAAGTAGATAATAAAGCTTTACTGAGAGCCTGGAATCAAATGCAGATGGGGCAGAGTTAACACACTCATTTTTTCCATGATAGCTTTGTGTGACTTTGGATCATTTCAAAATATCTGACGTCTGTTTTCATGACTGGGCTCTATAGTTTTCTGTATTAGAGAGTTGGGCAGTACACTAGATGGTCAGTCATTCATTTGGGAGCATGAGATTCACTTTGGTCTGCAGGTATTAGGATTTAAGTCATCACTGAAGCCATGCTTTCACATAAATTGTCTCTTTACAGAGGAAAGCATGAGCATTTTAGAGGCACACGAGGAAAATCAAAAGAACTAACACAGCATAGCCTAACTCCCTTATGGCATCAAGAAGAGAAAGTTGCAAAAAGAAGAATCAGTGATAATAAAATTCTTAGAGATATTAATTAAGAGATAGATTGGGCTGGGGTTGTAGCTCAGTGGTTGGGAGCTTGCCTAGCATGTGTGAGGCACTGATTTCAATTCTTAGCACCACATACAAATAAATAAATGGAATAAAGGTATTCTGTCTATCTAAAACTAAATTTTTGAAAAAGGAGATACATTAAAAAATTCATATAGTTTCAGCAATGGTCCTTGAGTATTATATATTGGTCGTGGTTTTACCATTAGCGTTTTAAAAGATAGCAGGCCTGACCTGGTGGTATTCCATGGTCTGAGGAAGGGTGAAATGTCTTTTTCCTATTCTCACAATTTAAAGAGAAAATGAGCATGCATCAGAAATGAAATCCTGAGACATAAGTCAATGTCAAGTTCGGGGGAGATAGTCCATTATGAGGATGCCAGAGAAGGTTCTGATCTCTGAGTGACATATTGCTCAAGGATACATACAAATCCAGAAGAAGGAAAATAATCATACAAGATAAAAGTAAATATAAAAATAAGCAAAATCTTTCAAATTTCATAAGTGGTGTGCAAGAAGCCTAGCGGTTTTAAAATAAAATGTACACATCAATTCATAACTTCACATTGGAAGAATGGAGAGGATTTTGATTTAATATGAAAGTCTTTCTAATAAGGCTGATGAAGAATCTGAAAAATAAAAAGTTAATTATGTTCATCAATGAGTGTTCTTCAGAGTAAGGTGTCCAATTGGATAGGTGAGTGGACAGATGGAGATTCATGTTGAGCAATTTGCTTAATCAATTAATGGGGACTGATAAGTCCACAGGGAAGGCCAGCAGACTGAAATTCAGTCATGATTCTATGTTATAGTCTGATGCAGAATCCTTCCTCTTTGTGAAGTCTCAGGCCGGTTTTGCTCTGAAGACCCTCCTTGGATTGGATGATACCTACCCACTATCTTGAGTGTAATCTTCACTTAAACCCAGCTGATTGCCAATCTTAATCACATCTACAAAGTACATCCATAGAAACGTACAGGCTGGTGTTTGACCAAATAACTGGATCCTATAACACAAACAAATTGTCGTATAATGCTAAGCATTATGCTGGGTAGAGATAATGTTTCTCCTGCTTGTGACTGACAACTTCAGGCAAGAAATTAAGATGTCCATGTCCTAGTTATAGCATCAGTAAAAAGAGGATGGCAATGAGAACAGCCTCATGGGAATATCCTCAATGTCACAATTGTCTGGCTACAAGGTGCTTAAGCTACTTATGCCAACATAAACAAGTAATGCTACCTACTATTTACTATTACGTGATACAGTCTAAACCATGTTTTCCCAATAACAATATTTCACCTAGTAGTATTGTTGAAACTGGACTGTGGCAAGAGGTGCAGCCTAAGTATGATGTTTAAATAATTTCACTATTATTCAAGAAAAAGTAAATTTGTGGAAAAGCATTTAATATACACAACATAAAAATTATAAGTAAATAAATCAGAAGGAAGAAAGAAGTACAAAGGCAAAAATAAATGGATTAAAAATTATTAAATAAAAACTTACAAATCAGGGAACTGCCTTTTCAAGAAAAGCAGAAAAAATAGTCAAGTACTTGATTCTATCAACCATAAAAATAAGAACACACAAAAACATCATTGATAAAGAAACTGAAAACACAGAAGAAAGTAATTAAAATAAACCAGAACAATGTATAATTCGGATAATAAAATATTCAAATGATGTATGTTTTCCCAATAATGTCTAATTTGTCATAATTGATTGAAAAAAAGAGGAAGAATACTTAAACTGTCCAGTAACCACATAAGAAAACCAAAACTCTCTCCAAAGAAATGAATATCCAACAGATGCTGCATTCGTGCTACTCTCTCTTTAAGAGACCAGTCATAACCCCAATAAAATGTGGTTATTTCCTTCGTGGTAGAAGACAGATGGGTGTGGAATGTAATCCATGAACTAGCTGGCCTGGGAGTTGACATGCTCATGAATTTAAGTCAGTGGAGAGAGGTTAAAGATCTTAGTGAGAAGAAAATGTGTTGTTTCATTTGTTTGTTTTACTATCCATTTTGTAGTGTCTACAAGATGTCACATAGTTGAAGGTCATACTCATTATTTCAGATGTTTATAAATGTTACTCCTTTTCAGTAGTCTTCAAGTGCCCTCCATAATTTTGTGGTTCATTTAGTCATGAACTCCAATACAAAGCTTTTTAGACTAAATTACTCTAACAGTTTTTAGTAGCTCAAGCATTACTTTTAAAACCCATTAAAGTTTGGAATTATGTCAAGAAAGGTATCAAGTACACTCAACAATAATATATAATCAATAAGTTCAAGTAGATATTTGGTAAGCCCTTTTTATGAAAATATAAGTTTTTATGTTTCATTAGAAGCAGCAATAAATTTCTCAAATTGGTTGCAGTATACCTAAATGTTCGAACTTCAGTTAATATGAATAAATATCTTAAATTAAATACTTTTCATAAAATGTGGTCTTTGGAATTTATACAGGAAAAAATCACAAATCTGTTAAGCCCAATGTTCTCTGAAGTGATATATGTTTCTATATAGGAAATTATTGAAACTTTAAGAAATAAATCCTTGTTAATTTCCTTAAGATGCTCAAACACATAATAATAATGAAAGTATGTGTTTTATTCAGTTGAATTTTAAGTCAAGAATTCCAATAGATTGTACAAAAATATAAGCTTTATAGCCCATTGATTTTTTTGTAATGACATATCAACAACCTTTGTCCAGGTAAATTGAAACACACATTAAAAGCATATTTTAACACTTTAGGTTTTTGTTGTCCACTTCCCAAATTGAAACTGCTTTTGATGACAAGTGAATTTTAACATATCTATCATGTATAGTTAAACAATCATTGTCTTTGCATTTATAAACTATTATGAACTAAACATTAAATAAACTGTTATAAGTGATGAAGTAATGGCAATGTTGAAGTCCTAGGACATGAGGGTTGTGGGGTAGGAAGTGAGAGAAGAATGGAGGAACTTTAGATTATGTAGAGGGAGGAGAGGGAGGGGTGTGAAATAGAGACAGATAGGGGTAGAATGAGACAGATATCATTACCCTATGTACATGCATGATTACACAAATTGTATGAATACATCACGTGCAACCATAGAAATAAAAAGTTGTATACCCCATTTGTGTACAATGAATCAAAACACAGTCATTAAAAAATATATATAAAGTAATACCTACTTAAAATAATCAAACTGTTATTCTCAAGAAATAGAAAGTTGCATCCATAATAAAAATTCAGCATATTTCACATACATGTACAAAATCACAATGATATTTAATAATTGCTAAGTGTATATTTCAATAATTTTAAGGAAATGTTAAGTCTGATTCTGAATGATAATGCTAAGAAGGATGTAGCTGTCCAACAATCACTGAAAAGCACATTAATTAATACACACTTCTATCATTTTATACTGCAGTTATTACTTACAAATACGTATCTGAGTTCATGATACAAACTCTCAAGATGATGTTCAAATTAAAGCAAATTTCAAAGAGCCTTGCCTTTTGGAATTTGCACTTACCCTGATAATCTGTCTAAAATATTTTTTTTCAACATGTTTTATATATTTTGTTGAACAGTTATGATGTACTTCCATATATGGGAACTAAACTTTTCATTATAAGGAATAAGAATTGCTGTGGAGTCTTGTAATAGACAAGCAATGATTGAAATCATCATCATCTAGTGTGTAGTCAAACAAATCTTTCACAAATGTGTTTGGGCTTCAGTAATGGGCTATCCCCTCAAATATATATATATATATATATAGAAGTCCTAACCCCTCAGTATCAGAATATGACCTTTGCTGAGAACTGGTTATTGAAGATGTAGCTTAGATGAAGTCACAACAGAATCGGGTGTACCCCTAACCCCATGACTGGTATCTCGCAAGTGTATGGACACTTGAAGAAAGAGTCAGATGGAGTCAGATAAAATGATGCATTGATAAGCCCAGGAATACTAGGAAGTATTGGTCTAATATAAGTAGCTAGTGGACGAACCTGCAATCAATCTTCCCCAGGCACTCAGAAGAAACCAAGCAAATTCTGAAAACTAGATTTTGGAATTGCAGCCTCCAATACTGTGAGAGACTAAATTTCCATTTTTTTTTTCTACCTGGATTGTAGTACTTTGTTACAACAAAGAAATTAATATGGTTACTAAAGATGCTGGTTTCGAATGGAAAATGTGAGATAACATGGAGGTTTGGGATACATATTTTAAGAAAAGTCCTGCTATGCATTATTGTACTAAAATCATTTCCTTGGAGAAAAAATTTCCTCCCCACTCCTGGTCTTTTTTTCCTAGAACACTTAGGAATTATATATTAAGAATCATGAATTATATATTAATTGCACAAAAAGTTTGTTAAATGAAGCATTGTTTGAGAGTATATTTAAATATATGCTGCATGTGAAAATGAGATTGCTTTTGGTTTCATAAGAATTCTTGGGAACCAGAAATCAATCTAGGTCATAAACAATATCACAAGAGATGATTAGAGAGCTATTTCTCTGTCAGATACTTCTAATGGCTTTGTGGATTCTATTGCATGTTTTCACTTTAATCTTTGAGAAAAGAACAAACTCTCATAATTTCCACTGAAATTCTAAATTATTCAAATCTTACCAATTCTGTGATTCAGCATGTAAATTGATTTCAGGGATCAATAGATGGGACCTTCTCCCTGCTTGATTACCTTTCAGTTTGTCGAATCCACTGTGCTGAGGAACATATACAAATATGTTAAATTAAAATTTGTGTTTGATCCAGTTCATGAGTCTGAATCAATGGTTGGATGATTCTGTTATTTTGCAGAGATATGCATCAATATTTCAAGATTTTCTGTGTCATTGGAAACTCCTGCCCTGTTAGGGAAGAGCTCTGTCAGGTCAGGATAGGATCATAGTAACAGGAAATCAGGTCAATGAGGCAATGAGCCAGCTGGTTTCTTCTACCCAAGGTGTCTGCTCTTGGTCACAGATGTTAAAACTAGGAGGTCGCTTTGAATTCTATGGCTCTACCATTAAAATCACTTCCAAAGAGTGTGCCTCTGACTCTGCAATGTGCAAGCTTCTATATCATCCTTGACCCTGCAAATTAAGCAGTCGCAAGTTCTTGATTATATTTTTGTATTGCTCCTAATATGTGACAATTTCCATTTCCATAAATAAAGTTTCAGAACACATACAAAGAAATTTTCCATCATATGTTACTATACTCAGCTTTCTTCTGATGGATATTCTCAAACTTGTGTTTATTTCTCTTTGGTCACTTTTATTTTCATGTGTGCATTTGTGTGCTTTTGAAATGAGTGGTGCTAAACACATATGTACATGACATTCTCTTTTTGAATTATATGAAATAAATTTTGGTCTCCAAATTTTAATATAATGAAACTGAAAAATACCAACATATCCAAAAATGGAAAAATGCCTCTGATATAAATAAAATTTGGAATATTTTATAAATTGGGTACATACTATATTTACAACTTGGTATAATATGCAGCAGAGAAAATAATTAGAAGTGTGGCATTAGTGTTAGTAGAGTAACATTTTTAAAAACTTTCCCCAAACTTTATGGATATTATTTACTGATTTTTCTATAAAAGCGAAGTAGTATGAAAAATTAAAATACAATGTTGCTATTATCTAATAATATTGGATACATCCAATTTACTAACCCTTATTTAGGAATTCTGTATAAATTTGACAATGAACCACGAAGGTCATTCATCAAGTTGCATATTATGTACTTTGCCTTGGTGAGGTCACTGAAGTTCAGATTACTAGGTGATATTTTTATGCAGGTAGTAACTGACAGAACCAGCATTCAGCTGCAGAGTTAAAGGACTTTTCTTCCCATAGAATGAACAACAAAAGTGAAAAAAAAACTGGTCTTCGCCTTCCATCAAAATGTAGCTACAGATACCAGTGGGAAAAAACACAGGTTTAAAAGACAGTGAACACGGTCACATATTTTAGCATCAATTTTAATGGCAATCTTTCTTGGCGACATGTGGAGTGAGAACTGTGGATTAGAAATACTTCATTTTTTTTTTTCAGTTTGTTTTTGTGCCAAATGTAATATGGTCACAGGAGGCAAAAGATCAAGGGGATGCTGTTCTAATATTTATACTGACAAAAAAAAAAAAAGACTGTTTTGTTCTTGTCCTTTCATCAAGTTGATATTGATAAAATTGACATAATGAAAACACACAACTACTAGACAAAATACAGTTAATTAGATTATGTAGGTACTTATGTGTCAAGTATTTTAAAAATAATTCATTCTCAACCTAGAAAATAATAAACAGAATTCTTTGAAAGTAAGTGAAAGTTATTGGCAATATGTGAAATCAATTTATTAAAAAGAAGAATTATTTTTTTTAAAAAATTAAAGATTTATATGATCTCAAACAGAGTTAAGAAAGCTAACTTGAACACATAATTGCTGAACATATTTTTCATCTATTGAGCATTAGAATGAAATCTAGGTAACTCTATAACAAGACATGTGTATTTGCTTTCGCATTACTATCTGATCAACTTGGTATTTTTTGATGCTAATGAGATTGCACCAACATTTACCCTATCCGGCCTTAAACAAAACAGAAGACTCCTGAGGATGAAACCCAAATTTTACAAATGTTAGAGGAATAAAGCATCTGCAAGATATTTTACATAAGCATCATAGAACACATCCCAGAAGGCATTGTTTGAAAGTCCAAAAAGGTTTGTTATTCATATCAAAATGAATAGCATACAGGACATTTGGGAGAGCAAAACATATTGCATTTTAATTCTTCTTGTATGTCCTAGATTTTCATACGAAAAGGAAATATAGCTTTCATAGGTCAGTTCCTGTTTTGGATCACTGCATAATATTTCTATTTATAACATGATATATTTACCTCACAGATCAAAGAGGTTAATTGCCTTATGAAAGTTATCATAAGATTATAAACGAGATGGAAACTTTGGTCTTATAAATACCAAAGCAAATTCCTTTCATTAAATTATATTTTCTCCTTTCCAAATAGAGGCTGTTCCATGTAAGCACATAAAAGATCATTTTTTTTTTCCTAGAACTCTTGTGAACTGATGCACTTTGCTAACTGTTAATATCCCTTTTTTCCACATGGGATACATAAATTCAAAGTAAAAATTACTTATGATTTATTAAAATGTGGTTCAGTTTCTTTTAATCAAAAACTAAAATATATGAATAAACAACTAAGAAGACCTTTAATATTCCAGAAAGAAAATTATTTGTTCATTTACATAGAAGAGATTTCAGGATTGGATTACTACTGTTACTCATACTTATGTTTATTTAATAACACATTATAATTTTATTTTGTGATTGTATGCTTACATACAGTCAAAAAATACAGCTCACAAGAACTTCCATTTAACAAGCACATTGTACAATCATATAAATAGCTGTTATTAAGAACTTATACGGAGTCTAGGTTTAAGATATTTGCAGTGGGCATGGTGTTCCACATCTGTAATCCCAGCCTCAGCAACTTAGCAAAACCCTCAGCAACTTGAGATCCTTCTTCAAAATAAAAAGTTAAAAAGAACTGGAGATGTGGCTCAGTGGTGACATGGCTCAATAGTATACCCTCTCCCCCATGTTTAATCCCAGTACAGGGGGGCAGGAAAAAGATATTTGTCAAAATCTAAGTGATTTGAGATTCAACTCCATGTTTGATTCCCAAGCCTCCAACTCCTATTTTATAGGCAAAACACTTAATGAGATTCTGTATATATATGAAAGGTGAAACCAGACCTAACAGACATTGAAATCTTGAAATTTAAAAAAGAGAGAATTACAGAGATCCATTTTGTAACATATGGAGCATAGTTTGTGTAAGATATAGCATTGAGACCAGTGTGAAGGACAGATAGCTGATTGTCAAAGAAAAGGAAATGACAGACACACTTCCCCATCAACCAGTTGCTAACAGCCTCCTGGGGAGGGAAGGATGGCACTTCCAACATAAGCAATTATCCCTGGATGGATGTCTTCCTGCCTCTCTTTTCTGCCCTTTGGTCACACAAGCATGAAAAGAAAGGAATCCTGAAGTCAATAAAGAAGCAAGACACCCCGACTCCCACAGGCACCAACTCTGGGTCCTTGCTCCTCTTAGGTGGAGTCTCTCTCTCTCTCTCTCTCTCTCTTCCTCCCTCCCTCCCCTATCCCTTAAATAAAATTTATTTCCCCATCTTAACTCCTTATTTCTCTTTTACATTTCTCTGGTGTTTAATCTTCAACACCCAGGAAACAAGGACCAGATCTTTGTTTTTCAAGACTGGTATCAGCATCATGTATAATGTGATATATGTAAATAAAATACATATAAAAATAAAGTATATACAAAAGACACCACTCAAAATAGTCTGATAAACAATCCACACTCTATCAGTAACTACTTAAGTAATAATTCAAAGACTCAACAAAAGAGTAATTGATTAGCAAAAGGACCATAGACTAATTTTACAGATGATGAAACGAGAATGAATTCAACCCATGTAACCAGGGATACGTTACACAGATGCTGGCAACTCCAGGGACCTTCTATCTTCAAAGTAGTGCTGTATTCTGAGGCCGTACTCTGGATCTCTCTTCTCCTGTTCTCTCCACTCACTAGAGTCTGTGTTTCATCTCAACCAAAGTGTATGCTGAGCTGTACTAGATTCTTCTATGCATGCAGCTAGGAGTTTGTGTAGCTCACTCATGAGCATGACTATCTGCCTTAACTAACAGGGCAGGTTGTGTGTTAGTGCTCCCCCCACTTTTCCTAAATAATATTTGCATTTTGTCCACTTGGCAGATTTTAATCTAAGATCCCTTTCTGTTCCACTACATGTACTACCTGTGAGCAGATCGTGAAGCAAAGTTTTGTTTTTTTTTTTTCCAATTTCTGTTTAGTACTAATTGCTGAGGGCTGTTGTTTTTATCCACAGAACTGATAATTGCTGAAAGATCAGTGTTTACCCAGGTCAATTTGCAGCAGAAATCAAAAAGAAGAGGGGAATAAAATTACAGAAATTAAGGAGGAGGCTGGGGAACCTGAGAGAATGACTCTCTTCCAAGGCAACTGAAGATGTTGAATCAGTGATAACAGGAAATGCAGAGGTGGCAACAGGAGATAAATTAGGATCTTTACCCCCAGAGGTCAGAGAAGGTGTTGAAGAGCCCTGTGGTTAATAAGCACCTTAAATATCTCTGTAATATACTTTGCAATGAATTAATATTTTTACTTTGTCTCAATCAAACTTTATCCCTATGAAGGATTGCATGATGCTTTATTGGTGCTCCCTCCATACTAATCAATATGGTAATCGTGTCCAGTGGATAATTAACAATCACTAAATATTTATTGCCTTAATAGATGAAGAAATATTGTAGGAGAACTTTGGTGGGTCTTGAGATTTTGATTAAGAGGTATAAAATCTTTACCAAAGCACTAGACATTAAGAACATTTCTATGCTAAAAAAATTGTAACCTCTTTCTTGTGTCTTGTTTTCAGGTTGGGGAGTGAAAAACATATCACAGGAAATTACATTACAATGGACAAGAACCAGCAGAGCAGGAAAAATGGGAAGTTCAAAGAGAAATAGATGACAAAATAATATCTTACAAACACCTGAGCATTTTGAGCTTGGGAATGAGGAAATAGATTCTTATTGCTCAAAGTGAGAGAAAGAAATGCAAAGATTTTTAAATCATAAGAAATTTGACACAATGGAAAGGTGAAATGGATATTGGAACCTGATTCAAAAGAACCAGCTTAGCAACCTTGAATGATATGTTATCCATTTCTGGGGGACAGCAGAAGGGGGCATGAAGAAAAATATTTGGAAACTGGACAATGGTGGTGGAAAATTTAATACTTGGGAGAAGAACTGTGTTGCCCATGAGTCAGTGGCCAGGCACTGGCTTCAGGGACAAATATGGGTTTCAAATAACACAAACAGAGAGGAATGAAAGGCAAACATTGGTTTGCCCAAAACAATTTTTTCGACATTAATATTGACTGTTTTGTTTCAACAAGGCTGGGGTCTAGCATATGCTGTGTCCTTCCAGGGTTGCAACAAGGTCAAAACTCTTCTCACAATAATGCTACATGTTATTCATCAGGTATCTGTATAAACAGATATTGAAACCTTAAAGTTTGATAACTCTTGGTTCACCAAACCAAGGCTCAAAGGCCAGATCTGATACAGTGTTTCTGGAAGGCTCATGGGTTAAGAAAGGCTTTTACATTCCAGAAAGCTGACTTTTACATTCCAGATAGTTGAGGGGAACAACAAAATGAGGTTAGTTCATGACATGTGAAAGTCATATGCCCACTCCCAACAAAAACAGCAACATGATACCTACTTTCAATGCCAGCAGTAGAAATGGGATGCATGAATTTTTTCTGAGGGTGGATAGATTAGAGGGCTTTGGTTGGAGTTGTATTCTATCTCCTGAAACAAAACAAGACCCCTTCTACAAATCCCACAAGGAAGTGGGTTGAGGAACTGCACTTCTCCAGGACCGTAGGTTTGCTTTCATTATTTTACTGATAGCACTTGATGACCAGGAAGTCTTAATTTACATGTGTACATTAGTGAATACATCAATCATTTTCTCTATATTTTCTGCATTTCTGCTTTGTTTAAGAAATGGTTTGTATGCTGAGTTCATATGCAATCTGATACTAATTCTTCCTGAAATTGTCACAAAATATTTACAAAGTTCCATTATACTGATTGTTTGCTTTGGTACCAGTGATTGAACCCAGGGGTTCTTAAAACCTGAGTCACATTCCAACCCTTTTTATTTTTTATTTTGAGACAGGGTTTGCTAAGTTGCTTATGGCTTCACTAAGTTGGTGAAGGTGACTTTGAACTCATGATCTTCCTGACTCAGTCTTCTGAGTTGCTGGGATTATGTTGGAAGAGGTGAATGAATGATGGTCTTTGAACTGCCCAGAGACAGAGGTGACACCTCTTTGGGATTTTCTTGATGCAAAAGAGTTGAGAAAACTACTCTGTTGTATGGTGATGCCCTGTTCAAAGGGAAATTTCCTGGGTACCATGGAGTTTATCAGTTCATGACCTAAGGTTCAAACACCACCCCGGGGTGGACAGTTGTGGGCACAAACTGATGACTATAATTGGGCTGTTCATACTTTTGACTTCAGTTCTGTTTGTTTTAAAGTAACTTTCTCACAATGCATCCCTTTGATGTTGAAGCCTATATAATGAACATACTGAGTTGACTCATCCTCATTGCGCTCCAGAGTGTGGTGCCCACTGGGTCCCAGCTTCATCTCTTGTGTGTTTGCTCATTTTTTCTAGTGCCCCATGGCCCCTCTCCAGTTTCCTGAATTAACCCTCCTGCAGGTCCATGACAGCTGGTGCCTGAACAGGGACCAGGTACAGGGGACCTTCAGTCATCATGTGAGGAGGACACTCATAGAAGACATTGTAATTTAAGTAGCAGAGGATGTAAAACGTGGGGCATACAGGATTCAAAGAAGGGAATCTTTATGTTACTATGCCTAAAACTGCACTTAAGTCATGGAAAATCCCTGTAAAGAAGGCACAGTGGTTGCAATTTTTAGAGTTTGCCACTGAAACTTGCCTGCATTACAGCTATGCAGCTGAGGGACTGGACAAAATCCCTGTAGGAACTTTTACCTTGTGATCATTGACAAAAAACTTTCTTGATCCACCTTGTAACAGCATGAAATGTTTGTTTCTGACCTGATTTCTGGCTTTAAAAATGCCATTCTTGACTGCAAATAGTTAAAAAAGAGTCTTCAGAGAACAGTGTTGCCTGCCACCCCTCCTCTACTCTGCTGCACTCTTTGTCTTCTGAGAGCAGGTGGAGGATCAGGGAGGAAGAATTTGAAACTCTGGCTGCAGAACTTAAGAGAATTTTGTAGCCACCTTGAAAAATAAAAATCCAAAAAGGTGGTAGTTTTACTATGACAAGTCAGGACACTTGGCCAGAAACTGTAAGCAGTATACTGGTCATAAAAACAAACCATGGCTGTGTCCATGTCACCACTTCAATAAACATTGGGTTAACGAGTGTAAATTACAGACAAATGTAGATGGACAATTTTTATTCTTCAGTTAAAATCTTACTGGTATAGGGTTTCCAGAAAAAAAAATATAAACTACCACACCATGCTTTCAGAGAATCCTGCAAAATTTAAGACCACAGGAGAAAGCATCGATTTTAAATTCCAGCCGATTTCAATTCTGACTTGGCTGGCCAAATGAAAAGAAAGTGTCCCATTTAAAATTTAGTTTCTTCTGATCTAGCTTAATTGGCTGTGTTTACCATGCTGTTTTGCTAATGACTTCTCCTCTAATATTATGCCATTGGGTGGGAACAATGGAAAGATTCTAAATGTACAAGTTTTCCTTTTCTCAAAATCCTTTTCTAAGGGCTAGGGATATAGCTCAGTTGGTGGAGTACCTGCCTTGCAAGAACAAGGCCCTGGATTCAATCCTCGGCACTGCAAAAAAAAAAAAAAAAAAGAAAGAAAAAAGAAAAAACAAACATAAAAAAACCTTTTCCGAGTATTTTACAGGCTCCCACAGTCTTTAAATGCCTGAACTGACTGTTATCTAAGCCAAAATGCACTCTGGTTTAGTAAAGATGTTCTGCATGCTCTTGTATAAATTGTGGCCATGTAATTTTTCTTTCTTCTTTCAAGAACTCTCTGAAATTAATGTATTTTTATAATTAGTTTTATTTTATCTAACTATGGAGGTTTTTATATTCTGTTCAGAGGTCAATTTTTCAAGGATTGACTCTCAAATATATTAAAAAGTCTCCTCTTAACAAAATTCTAAACAGGAAATCAATATGATGGTGTTGGGGGTGGATCTGATGGTCATCAGGACAAGTGGTCACCTGAAATCTTGTTCTTCAGTGTCCTCATAACTGTTGGATTTTATACCTAACATTACCATCTGCAAAGACTGCTCTATATTTAAGTTATAAGGTGAAAGTCTGATTACATCTATTCTACTTTCTAATGGGGTAAATCTAACAACGCTTTAATAAACACCTGTAATACTGCCTTCTACCTGTGGCGCTCAAATTGGAAAAGTTATAAAATCTTTTTTTAATTGGTTTTGTGTACGTGTGCACACTGGTGTCTTGTGTCTACATATGTGCTGTATGTGGAATTAAAACTGGCATATAGATAAATGAGCATTCATAAATTAAAATAAGAAATAAAAAAATGGTGGAATGAATCAAAATGCAATCTGTAAAAATAAAATAATAATAATAAAAAAAAGAAATGGGTCCACATTTTAAAAAAAAAAATGTGTGGCTTGACAAATGTGATGCCTCTCTTGGGAATTTCTTGGTTCAGGGTATCATCCAGTTGTATGGTGATGCCCTGTTAAAAGGAAAATGCCATGGTTGCCCTAGAGTTTATCATTTGGTGATCTAAGATTCAAATGCCAGCCAGCCGGCTATGAAGAATTGTGAGCACAAGCTGATGACTATAATTGCCTGTTCATACTTTTGACCTCAGTTCTGTTTTAAAGTAACTTTCTCACAGTGCATCCCTTTGAAGTTGAAACCTATACAATAAATGTGAATGGTGTGAATCTACATCATGTACAACCATAGAAAGGAAAAGTTGTTCCCCATTTATATACAGTGAATCAAAATGCAGTATGTAAAAATTAAGAAAAATTAAAAAAAAATAAATGTGCTGAGCTGACTCATCCTCATTGTATTCCTTCAGAGTGTGGTGCCCACCGGGTCCCAGTTTTTCTTTTGTTGTGTGTCTGCTCGTTTTTTCGAATCCTCCATCGCCCCTCACCAGTTTCCTGAATTAATGGTTGTGCAGACTGTGACAGGGTTACAGGTATATGCTACCATGCCTGGCTTATACTGATTTTATTATATACTTTTAGACAGCTTCTTATTCCCTTCACAATTATGTTTAATAAGAGGGTTGATGTATGTGTAGTGTGAAGTAGCGACATAGCCCAGATTTCAAAAATATAACATCTGAGGAGGAGTTTACATGTCCATGTTTCAAAGTTCCTGCATGGCTTCACAGATTCTGTTCACAATTCTTTGTTGACAGCTATTGTTCATGTTTGCAGGTGAGACCGGCCATACTTTTCATTTTTTTCATTCCTCCTGTCTTGTTTGCTTTCAAAGTTTTGTGACTATCATTTTTAAAAGTATTATTCCAACTTATTCTCCTTTGTGGAAGAGACTGTGTAAAATTCAAGTTAGACATTCTTTGAATGTTTAATAGAACCCCCTGGGAAGTAGTTCAAGCTTAATCATTTCTCTGTGGGAAGACCTATACTTGTGGTTCAGGTGCACTATAGGGCATGTGGATTTCCTGATTACTTGTGCTTCATATTTGGGAAGTTGTACTCTTCTAGGAATGCATTATACATAATCTTAAATTACTAGAATGTGTTTGTATCATTCTTCTGTATTTGACTTTTAACATGAAAACTATAAGTATACACAAGCACACACACACACACACACACACAAACACACAGAAGAGTCTAATAAATACCCTTATGGGTAAAATTTAATACAAAATAAATCCTTGTTTTTCAGAACTTGGTGTATTCTTGTCCCTAGTATTTTAAAACTGGGTCCCATGCATCCTGCTACTTCATACTACTATACTTCAATATCTGTCTCTGAACAATTTGGACATCTTTTTTACACTAACACAATGCCATCAACAATCACTTTTTGAATAGTTTTTGATATCTAGTTCATATTCATGCTTCATTTCCGTGTGTTATGTTCTTTAATTCTCTTCTAAATAAAAAGAGTCCCTACTTGTCTTACTTGCATTTTCTATGATGCTATCAACATATCAAGAGACTGAATGGATGGTCCAGCAGAAGGTCTTGTTTCTATATCTGTCTCTCTTGTATTCTCCTGCTTTTGTGTTACCTATATATAAGAGCTTAACTCCAGAGACTGAATTAGGTTTACTCATATTTTTCTCCTAGATTATTCATGCACATTCTGTGAAACACAAAGCACTTGGTATCTGTGGCAGGTTTGGGTCCAGCTGTGGGTAAAGAAGGAGTGAGATGCACCTACCTGGGGGTGCCGATGTTGTGCCTGGCATGCTTCATCCACACAGAACCTCGCCCTGACTCAGACTTCTGTAAGGGCTGAAATGTTTTCGTGTGAAAGTTGCAGCTAAATTTTTCCATAATGTTGTTTTCCCTCATGAACTACAATTATATATTTACTCAAAAATTTGTAAAGAAATATAAGAAAAATTTCTAATTATTTTTCAAACACAAAGACTAAGTTCATGTAAAAGGATGTATTTTTCCTTTATTTTTTCTCTCCTCTTTCTCTCTCTCTCTTATAACCTTAAGACCTTATGACATTTTTCCTAAATAAACAGTTTTGGTTAGTTTAATCAGAGGCAATTTATTTATTTATTCATTCTTATTTTTATAGACAGCATTTTGATTCATTGCACACAAATGGAGTACAACTTTTCATTTCTATGGTTGTGCACAATATAGATTCATACCATTCGTGTAATCATACATGTACACAGAGTAATGATGTCTATCTCATTCCACCATTTTTCATACCCCTGCCCCCTTCCCCCTCTCATTTCCCTCTACACAATCCAAAGTTCCTCCTTTCTTTTCTTACCTCCCAACCTGGAACCCCATTATGTATCATCATCCACTTATCAGGGAAATCATTCAGCCTTTGGTTTTTTGGACTTGGCTTATTTCACTTAGCATGATATTCTCCAATTCCATCCATTTACCTGCAAATGCCATAATTTTATTCTTCATTATGGCTGAATAATATTCCATTTTATATATATACCACAGTTTCTTTATCCATTCATCTGTTGAATGGCATCTTGGTTAGTTCCACAATCTAGCTATTATGAATTGAGCTTCTATAAACATTGATATGGCTGCATTACTGTAGTATGCTGATTTTAAGACCTTTGGGTATAAACCAAGGAGTGGAATAATATGAAAAAGTGTTCAACATCTCTAGTAATTACAGAAATGCAAATTAAAACCACCCTAAAATTTCATCCTACTCTAATTTGAATCTATAATCAAGAACACAAGCAATAATAGGTGTTGTTGTGGATGTGGGGATAAAGGAATGCTTGTACATTGCTGGTGGAGTTGCAAATCGGTGCAGCCGCTCTGGAAAACAGTGTGGAGATTCCTCAGAAAACTTGGAATGGACCCACCATAACTACCAGGTATCCCACTCCTCAGTTTATACCCAGAGGCAATTTATTTTGAGGTTCATTGTGATCCCCGTTAAATTGTTTCCTTGGTTCTTTTGACAAAACCATACCATTTTTAATAGCTTCTTTATTTTCTGTCACAACAAAGTATCCCTCATTTCTATTTTACACCAGGTACATCTACTTGGGAACCAGCAGATTCTTTTAAAATAGCAGCGTATATACATGCTTGTGTGCCTGTGTATTTGAGTCTGCAATATAAATACTATGAAGTGATGAGTTTGCAATATTTCCTGTTAACTTTAACATTACAGTGTTTGTAAATTCACTTTATAAATTTTTATAGTTCCTTTTTAAAAAATAATCTTCTGTAGTTCACAACATACATATAATTGCTTAGTTTTTATGAATATACATATAAAAATAAATAGGTGAACAAAAAATAAATAAGAAATAGAATTTAATGGTCTCAAAGTTAGTGTTCCAGTCTGTTTGCTTTTATTAAATTCTAGTTTTGCATAGAATCCAATGACTAAATGTAACAAGGGAAAGATATGTAATGGAGGAAAATTAGTAATCAGTGTCAGTAGAAAAAACTGAACCATAAAAGGAGAAATAATTAAAGTGCTCTCAAGAGGGATACTTAGGGAAAGGATACAGGAGGCAGCAAACTTGATTTTTATAATTAAACTGTTGTATGGTATTCAATCTTTAAGTATCATATTTCATTCAATACTGTGTTTTACAACTTAAACCACACATGCAAAAATATGTAATTTTTCGCTAGGGAGAAAATGTACACTTTACAATGTATAGCTTTTTAAGGAATTTTTGATACAAAAATTGATGCTCACAGCTTTGGATAGTGTTAGTAGAAAGAGGTGTGAAGATTCTTATTAGTTCCTGAGGTTATTGTGACATTCTCTGCATCATCTTCATAACATTTTTAAAACTTGAAAAAGTATTAAATAAAAAAATACATTTTGGCTTTAATATTTGGGAGTTCTTGCCCTAGTCACAAAATTAAAAATTCTAGTAGGAGGTAGGCTTAGAACCATGTGTATGTGCTGTGATGTGTAGGAGTGTATCTGTGTATGTATACTGGGTTGGAAGAGGATTAGGTATGGAGATATAAATAGAGAGTTTAGTGATTGTCATATTTTTAAAATATGTCTTATTAACTAATTTTGAATTTTTGCATAATAGTATGAAATGTCATAATGGAATGACATACTTGACAAAATAAGTATGATTTTATCCTCCTCAGATTTCTCAATTCTGGTAGAACATGAAGCTCACAAAGAATTACAGAAGAATAGAATTATTACAGGCAAGTCTTTAGAGTTCATCTGTAGAAAGGAGCTATAAATAAATGAACTATATATTCTACAAAGAGGAGCTATAAACAGATGTCGATCTATAGATGAGTAAATGTCTCTCCAATTGCAGATTTTACACAAGATTTCTGGGCTAACTATTGATGGCTCCATAATAACATCCACAAGTCCATCCATCAGTGAGAATTAGAATTGGGAATGGGATTTCTTTTTGGGTAGAAATTCCAACTGTCACACATAGCAACTCATTGAAAACAGCTTTTAAAACTTGTTCAAGGAAAATTTAGCATTATCAAAATGAATACACAATTTAACGTAGCAATATAGTTCAGTAAGTTTGGTATTCTCATACCAACATATATGTTTAGGTTGTGTGGTTCCTTTAAATATGTAAATCAGAGTTAAAATCTGTTTTTACTTATGGCTTAAATAAATCCTTCAATAATTCAGAATGTAGTACTTATATTGTATCAAAGTATTTTCTTGATATCATGAGTTCAGTAATTATAGATCTTAAATATGTGGTAAGCCTATAGTCACAAGTAATTATTTTTTGAAGTTAAGATACTGATATTATGTAAGACTGTTTTACTTTAATCTCCTAAATTACACGATGTACCAGGAGTATAATATTCACAAATACATTTAAAGGCATACACATGCATTTATTTACAGTTCATCCATAGTAGTAAAATAGTTTATCATTCATTTTCTCTAGAATACTCTCCTTTATTTGGAAGACATCTCTGGAAAATTGTCCCTAATGTGTCTTCTACAGTGAGTGTTCAAGAGGATGTATTCCAGAATATTGGCTAATTTATTCATGAGAGAGATCTTCCATCAGGGCTTGGTAAATATTTCTAAGAGGACAGTGCATGATCATTTCCATTTCTTTGTTAAACACTAGGATGGTGATCATGAGTTCTTCTCCCTCCTAAATGAATGCATCTTCATTATGCAGTTTCTCTGTTATCTCTTAATAATGGAACTGCCCTGCACCAAGAAGAACCATGCATTGGAAACAGTGATAAAAGCCCAGCTCACACAGCCATGCTCCCAGGAGCGGAACCCTGGCTGCTCTGATGCCCAGCAAACTCCATGAAATTCTAGGTGAGCTGCTTCACTGTCTTTGATATGAGAGAAGCCATTCTTCCTTTAAGTCTATTATAAATAAGTGGGTTGAAGAAAAAATAAATATATGAAATTCTAGTGGAATAAAAGGAAAACTTATTCTCCACAGTGGCAGAATATCACAGCCTTGGTCTTCTGGATGTGGAGGGAATTGTTATTAAAGGTAAAAATTTGTGAAATTATTGATTAGACTGCTATCTTTGTAGCAAAGCTTCATATTTTCACTAAGACTTAGTTCATTTTTCAGGAGTAAGACGTGTGTGACACAATTTTATTAACACAAAATCACTAAATACTGGAGTTAAAACATGAGGCAAAATTTAATTTCATAGATTATAAAATCATAAATTGAAAATAACGTTTTTTTTAAGGGAGGAAATCAAATTCTTCCATTTGGGTTGCATGATCAATCCTGTGTTTTAAAATAATAGTCTAAATATTTTGACATTTTGGGGCATGGCAAATATTTTACGAAAGTGGGGCCAGTTTATTTTTTTTGTTTAAGCACACCAACATTTCAATGGAAGTAGACCTATGAAACTAAGAAAACTAAAGCTAAAAGAATATTTAAGATGTGAATAAAGCATCCACACAGTAGCCATGACATTTAGATATGTGTTTGTCCTCATGATTTAATATTGGTAAAGGTAGCCTTAGCAAATCCAATTTTGTACTCAGCTGAATGTGACTGATGGAAGAGTTTACTGCTCTGTGGTGAGGAAGTTACTTGATGGAAATCATGAATCAATGATGCTTTTTATTCCAACAAATGTCAAACTTCATACCAACAAATTTTAGAGTCATACCTGCCTTCCATGAATATGTTAGAGTACACAGAGATGAGGATGGTGAGAACACGAGGTTAAGAGAAAAATTCCACAAAATGGGCCCACTGTACTCCTCCCCACGTGCCTTCTTTACCTGCGGCCCTGCCTGACCTAAATGTGTAGGATATGTCACTTTCCTCAGCAAACTACCTGTTAACTGCTAGAGAATTGTAGACCCAAGATAATGTCCACAGGAGGAACCCAGGAGACTTTTGTGACCAGATCCTGAAACAAGGAGATAAAGACAGTTCCTCCTAATCATAAAATCTGCAAGTATTTATGGTTAAGAATCAAATGACCATTAAAAATGGTCACACCAAAGTGACCTAGAGTTGCCATGACTCTGAGGACTTGAAAGTCTAATGTCACCCTGCTGCCAGTCAAAAGTCAAAAGGTGAACATGGGCAGGACTCTCTGGAAGCTTTTCTGGGATTCAAAATAAAACTGGAGGGCAAGAGAGACACATTGTCCCTCTCCTCTCTGAGAAGACCCATTATTTTCCCAGAGTGTGTCTCCTTTCCATTTTCCTATCCCTTGAATAAACTCTCAAATGCCTGTAATCTGTGAGACACATCCGAGAGATCTTTCTTACATGGTTGAAAGAATCAGGGTTTGAAGTGGGGGGGTGTCTTCCAGCTACCTCAATTTCTAAGAAGGATTAATGATAAAAATAGTTATTTAAAAATATCACTTTCTGTTGCTCCTAAAGAATTTCTTTTGAGAGAATCAGTGAGAATGGACTTACCTTTTATCATAATATTGATATATTAATACATGTTATAATATTGTCCTATTTTCACAAAATGATTTATTTAATGATCTGCATGCATTCCTAAAATTAATTAGTAAAGCAAGTAGACTGAAATATCTATGATATTTTAGTTATAGGCACAATTTTACCATGATTTGTTACTAAAAAGTCTGTTCTTCTAGAAATTGTTTAAAGCATGAGAAATGACGTGATGAAGAACATTCCAAGTTTGATAAAAAGGAAACTTTGGTGAGTACACACATCATATATTTGATTCAATTCTCCCCCATATCATCTTTTAAAATCTATACATCAGTAAAGAAAAGCAAGTTCCTTCATATTAGTTACATAAATTGTTTTCCCTAAAAAACAAATGTTCGAGACTATCCATGTCCACACATAACTGTGTATTAGTAAATAAACTGTGCAAAATTAGGGATGGCACAGTGATATCTCCACCAAGGTAGAGTTCAGGGGGAGCTATTAAGAAAGCTGGGCCTTTCCCCCACTTTGTGCTCTGTATGAAAGGTGCTTGCATGTCCTACCCCCCACAAAGAAATGATCTGAGCATGTTTTATTCTCTTGATACTATCTCAAATCTAAATGAAAAGAAAAGAATTTGATGTGGCATATTGGTAGAATTTATTGAAAGAATTAACAAGTATCCCTGTATTAAGAATAACATTGTATAACCATGAACTTATGAATGACTATGAAATGTGCACTAATGGGTTAAAAAAACGTCCCTTAAATCTCTGTGGGAAGGTTTGTTCTTTCTGTTGCTGTGGGAAGTGGTGTGGCATCCATAATTCAGCTAACTGCAGATTTCCCACAGAAATAAGCATATGTTACCCTCTCTGCTGGAGATGCAAGAGGGGATGTTGAAAGCAGACACAAACATCTCAGAGAAAAAAGACTGAAGATGAACAGTGGCACTTTGAAAAAACAGAGAATACCTGTTTTTAAGTTAATGACTGGGCAGGAAGGCAGTGTTTTACAATATCTACAAAAAGCAAAGCCTCTTTTATCAATGAGAGTTACAGAAGGCATAGAATTCAAAGTGGGAATTTAGCAAGTGCATGAAATCAAAGTTGGGCTTTGTCTCAGTCTGTAAAAGGTCTTGATCTGAGTTTGTTGACAAGGTCAGTTGTCGCTGGTGTAGAGTGAATACTGCTTGATCAATCCAGAAGCACAGGTAAGGCCAGATTGGGGAAGACTGATCCATACTGAACCAACCAGATGCAGATTTTCTCAGGCACTATA